>APFE030265416.1:0-32882 GCA_000404065.3 Pinus taeda | reverse complement strand
TTAATTTAAATAAATATATTAGCTAAGATTATACTTAAAAATATCAATCAAGAAAAAATAAAAATCAAACGGGAAGAGCGACCTAGAATCAAAAAGAGGAAAAGGACCAAAAAAACAAGGAGGAAAAGGAAGACAGGAGGCGAGGGGAGGGGAAGAAACACTAAGACGAAAGGGCAGGGATCCAACACCTATTGATCTTCCAGCCGTCATCTCTGTTGAGATTGTTAGGCCTTCTTTCAATTTCAATAGCTTCCCTGAATTTACGATGATGGAAATGAGCAATTTTGGCAACAACCTTGGCCTCCTCAATGCAGACCTGATGCTTGGTCTTATCCACATGCTCTGCTAGTGCTGAAGACTTGGTTCTCCCATGTCTCAGGTCAGCTGCATGTTCGCAAATTCTCTGATGGATGGAGCGTCCTGTTTCCCCCAATATAGGGAGTCCCACAAGAACAAGGGATCAAATAAACACCCTTCATGTCTTTAGGGTTAACGGGATCTTTTACCGATCTAAGAGAATTACGAATGGTGCTGAGGGGCCTGAAGGTTGAGGGAATATCAAACCTCCTAAGGATCCGAGCAATCTTGTCCGTGGTTCCTTGGACATAGGGAAGATGGACACCAGGTCTGCGCTCCTTAGGTTCTTTCTTAATTGACACATTTCTCGAGGCTTTAAGGAAAGCCTTCCGACCAAGGTGCCTACTATATCCATTCTCCACAAAGACATCAAGGAGATGGGATCTCTCCTTATCCAAGTTCTCATTATCCGAAATCCTAAGGGCACGAGTAGCGAGGGTGTTAAGAACACCCATCTTCTGAGCCAGGAAATGATGGGAATCAGCATGAAGATACTGCTCAGTATGCGCTTTCTTACGAAATACCGAGTGGGAGAGAGAGCCGTCCTTATTCCTAGAAATAAGAATATCCAGGAAAGGGAGGCAACCATTAACCTCTTTTTCCATGGTGAACTTAATGGCAGAGGACTAACCGTTGAGGTGATTAAAGAAATGATCCAGCTCCTCTAGGCCATGGGACCAGATGACATTAGTGTCATCTACATATCTTTTCCAAAGCTTGGGAAGGAGACGAGCTGAGGCTAGAGCTTTGGCTTCAAAATCTTCCATAAAGAGATTCGCAATGATTGGGGAGAGGGGGGAACCCATGGCAACACCACAGGTTTGTTCAAAGAACTCACCCTCGAAACAGAAGAAAGTGGAAGTGAGACAAATCTCAACCAGATGAGCAGTATCGGGATCTGTAAGGCGATAGATCACTTCCAAGGCCTCCTTTATAGGTATGCAAGTATACAGGGAGACCACATCAAAACTGACAAGAATGTCCTCAAGGTCAAGTCTAATATCCTTGAGCTCCATGACGAAGGATGCAGAGTCCTTCACGAAGGACTCAATGCGGCCAACCAGGGGCTTAAGCTTAAGGGCAAGAAACTTAGCCAGAAGGTAGGTTGGACCACCAATGGTGTTGACGATTGGTCGCACTGAGTCCTTCGTGAAGGACTCTGCATCCTTCGTCATGGAGCTCAAGGATATTAGACTTGACCCTGAGTACATTCTTGTCAGTTTTTATGTGGTCTCCCTGTATACTTGCATACCTATAAAGGAGGCCTTGGAAGTGATATATCACCTTACAGATCCCGATACCGCTCATCTGGTTGAGATTTGTCTCACTTCCACTTTCTTCTGTTTTGAGGGTGAGTTCTTTGAACAGACCTGTGGTGTTGCCATGGGTTCCCCCCTCTCCCCGATCATTGCGAATCTCTTTATGGAAGATTTTGAAGCCAAAGCTCTAGCCTCGGCTCGTCTCCTTCCCAAGCTTTGGAAAAGATATGTAGATGACACTAATGTCATCTGGTCCCATGGCCTAGAGGAGCTGGATCGTTTCTTTAATCACCTCAACGGTCAGTCCTCTGCCATTAAGTTCACCATGGAAAAAAAGGTTAATGGTTGCCTCCCTTTCCTGGATATTCTTATTTCTAGGAATAAGGACGTCTCTCTCTCCCACTTGGTATTCCGTAAGAAAGCGCATACTGAGCAGTATCTTCATGCCGATTCCCATCATTTCCCGGCTCAGAAGATGGGTGTTCTTAACACCCTCGCTACTCGTGCCCTTAGGATTTCGGATAATGAGAACTTGGATAAGGAGAGATCCCATCTCCTTGATGTCTTTGTGGAGAATGGATATAGTAGGTGCCTTGGTCGGAAGGCTTTCCTTAAAGCCTCGAGAAATGCGTCAATTAAGAAAGAACCTAAGGAGCGCAAACCTGGTGTCCATCTTCCCTATGTCCAAGGAACCACAGACAAGATTGCTCGGATCCTTAGGAGGTTTGATATTCCCTCAACCTTCAGGCCCCTCAGCACCATTCATAATTCTCTCAGATCGGTAAAAGATCCTGTTAACCCTAAAGACATGAAGGGTGTTTATTTGATCCCTTGTTCTTGTGGGACTCCCTATATCACGGAAACAGGACGCTCCATCCATCAGAGAATTTGTGAACATGCAGCTGACCTGAGACATGGGAGAACCAAGTCTTCAGCATTAGCAGAGCATGTGGATAAGACCAAGCATCAGGTCTGTATTGAGGAGGCCAAGGTTGTTGCCAAAATTGCTCATTTCCATCATCGTAAATTCAGGGAAGCTATTGAAATTGAAAGAAGGCCTAACAATCTCAACAAAGATGACGGCTGGAAGATCAGTAGATGTTGGATCCCTTCCCTTTCGTCTTAGTGTTTCTTCCCCTCCCCCCGCCTCCTGTCTTCCTTTTCCTCCTTGTTCTTTGGGTCCTTTTCCTCTTTTTGATTCTAGGTCGCTCTTCCCATTTGATTTTTATTTTTTCTTAATTGATATTTTTAAGTATAATCTTAGCTAATATATTTATTTAAAAAATAAAAAATAAAAAAATTGCAAGTAGATTACCTTGTTTAAACCAACCATTAAACAAGTATTCTATTTAAAACAACGCTATTAGTAATATCTTAACTAATATTATATATATATAATTATATATATATATATATATATATATATATATATATACAAAAGTATTTAATAAATAATTTTATAAACAAGTAATTACTTTTTATAACTAACTATTAAAAGTATGTATGGGTTATATATCCTAACCTTTTCTTAAATAACTTACTATTATTAATATATATTATATATATATATATATGATAATAATTTTAAATTAAATAAATGAATTAATTTTTAAATAAACTATCGCATAAATATGTAATAATTATATTATCCGTTTCTGAGGCGACTATTTCTATTCCATTTATTTCAATAATAATAATTAAGAAATAATTTAGTAAACATATAAATTAACTTTTTAAACTATACATTAACTGTTTGGTATTTATTTATATATTTTAATCCTAATATTATTATTTTAATTAAAATATATATTTACATATATATATTAAATAGATAAATGAATTATTAAATAAATTAACCTTCAACTTATTTTTACCTAATTTAACTTGGTTCTATAAATATAATAATAAATAATAGTAATAAGAACAGTAAGAATAATAAGAATATTAATTAATTCATGAAAATTTGACCTGGGCCTTGGGTCAAAAATTAGCCGTTTATCTTTTTTGCCGTTGGAGTCTCTACTCAATATATTTAACTTGCTAGACTGGATCTGTTTCTTCAACTTGTCCTGACGATGAACCACACTAGTTGGTTCGAAACGCGTTGACAAATGTCTTTCTATATGTGATTTACGCCAAAATTCTTCCTATAACTATGATAGATCACAAAAGCCTCAATTCTACAAATGTGAAATATATTATGAAGTAAGTATTTTGATGCTTATTATAGATTGTTGTTTATCTGTATTTAGCAACTATTTAATTTATATCACTATACTAATATAAAAAATTTATACATAATTTTAAATATTACAAATGAATTTTAAAAATTTACAATTAATTTTAAAAACTAGATCATTTACTAAATTATTTCTCAATTTTTTTTTTTATAAGAAATGAGTATGGGAATTTTATTAAAAAAGAGAGTTAGGATCTAGCCAGAACCGTTCAATAGTGCCAATATTCCTTATTCGTTTGAGAATGAGCAGAAAGGTTCAATCCAAGCCTTCAAATGATTACCCCATGAAACAAACAATTCTAACCCTTTCCAACTCGAAATTTTCAAAAAAACTCCTAAAATTAATATGCATTTATACTCATTTTCCGCTTCTTAAATTTAGACTAACTTCTAGTTTATCTTGGTGAAATATTTTTCTTTTTCTTCCCCACTTTAATCCAATATGTAGTTTTGGATGCGTCTAGTGAATCCTTTGATGCGTGAACATTGTCATTTTTGCTTAATCTGCGCAAGAAGTGGCTCTTCCATCGATTTTACTTGGGAGTTAGGGGGATGTTCATCTTACACTGAAATTTGTTGTTCTTGCACTGCTGCTGAATCCGACGAGTTCTCATGCACTTCTTCCTGATTGATTGTCGATTGCTTCGAAGAATTCTCTTTATTAGTATTTTCTTCTTGAATTTCCTTTGCTTCTCCCTCATCCCAAGATTCTTTTGCCTTATATGCCGTGTAATACTTGTATTGAGTTCCCTCAAACCATGTATATCTTCGACTGTTTTTCCGGGCATTGTTGTTTTGCAAATGCTTTGGGCAGTTTTTGAGTATGAGCCAAGTTTCGTAACATGCTCTGCAACCAAAAGATACATTTTTGTAATCAATCTTCTAAGTCCACATATAATGTGGACTCAATAGATTAATTTTGGCAGGAAAACCCTTGTTGAAATCTATCTCCACACAAATTTGTGCATAAGTAGTTTTATAATACATTTTCCCTATTGGAGTGCAACTATAAAACTTCCCTAACACGTTTCCAATACAGGATAGCATTGAGAGATTCCAAAAATGCAGGGGAAGATTCAAAAGCCTAACCCAAACATGAGTTGAGGATATAGTTGTCATTACCGGATCAAAAGTGGGAGTCGAGGGTTGCAAAAAAAGGCCAATGTTGCCCCAAAACCAAGGCCCATAATCACAATTTTTCTGCTTGTCCTTGGCATTATCAAAAGCAATAACAAAGAAACCTCGAGTAAGAGGACAAATGATCAGATCCCCCAACAATAAGGGTTTCCATGATTCAGAGATCCACTTGTGTAGATCAAACAAACACAACCAAAACCCATTAAATCTGCATACTAATCTTTTATCTGAAAAAAAATCATGATCAAAAGCTTCTTGATCCACAACAATATTGAGAGTCAGAACTTCCTAAACAACCAATAGAACAAATCTAGCTTTCAATATGGCACTCTACAAAATATTCTTGATCCACAACAATATTGAGAATCAGAACTTCCTAAACAACCGGTAGAACAAATCTAGCTTTCAATACAGCCCTGTACAAAACAGAGCCTGAGCTGTCACTCTATAAAAAATTTCTTCTCTGAATCATCAAAATTCGACATAGATCAGAAAACTGCAGAAACCTTCACTACCACTCATCTCTTTCTATCATTTGCAATTCCAATATCTCGAATAATATCTTTACTCAATAAAAAAATTAAAAAGGGTATAAAACATGGATTTAGATTTGAAAATATCTTTACATTATTTAACCCCTCTACTTCCAACCGAAAATGGGAAAAATACAATATTTAATGTTAACTGGGTGTAGAACAGTTGGTAACAGAAGCTCCTCTGTGGTGGAAAAGTAAGATGTTCTAAACCTAAAACCCCATGAACCCCATGAAATATTTCAGACGCAAATAAAATTGTCCAGAACTGATGCGATCCCCAATAATTTTGACATAACTCGCCATTACAGAGCAAAATTGTACATGAAGATGACGCTTCGCCATTTCAAAGATTCGTTGGATTTCACTTAATCTCTCAACTTTTGTGTTGGAGTCAAATGGGTGATCTCCAGCGGTGTTGTTCATCTCAGACTTTTGTGTTGGAGTCAAACGGCTGTTCTCCACCGGCGTTGTCTTCTAGTAAGGGTTGCCTTATGTGAATGTTGCAGTGTGAATCGTCAGATCCATCTTTTTGCAACTTCTCATCTTTTGTCTTGCCCCACAGTACAGTATAAAGTCCTGCAATTATCAAAATTGTTCCCAACAAACTGCAGAAGAAACAAGGCTGTGAACAAAAAGCCAGGGAAACCATACCAAACTTCAAAAATTGATAAAGATGTGCATTATATTGACCTTCCCAAGTGAAACTCCACGTGAAGGATGAAATGTTCCAAAACTGCAACCAATATTGTTGACGTTGGACCAAACATTGCAACAAACACTGGTCCCCTTACACTGATACAATACATTTGTAAAAACAGGGCAAAGCTGGAGCATAATATTCCCTGCAACCATGCCAAACACATCACTTTACAACCCTGAATATCAACTATGTTCTAGAAGATGGAAATTGTGTTTAAGCAAGACAATGGTTATACTCTCACAGAGTAGATAATGCTGAGAAGCTCAATGCCCCACTTTACCCTCCAAGCAGAGGCCTTTCTCTCAACGACTAAAGCCACCAAAATGGACAGCACTGTTCCTTGGAATAACATGATTGCTGTTAATGACAATTGAGCTGGATATTTCCTCACCACTGGAGCCTGTAATCAAAACAATATCAAATGTGCACATGATTTGTCATACTTTCAGTCTACCCTGGACTAAAACCCACTGGAGCCTGTAATCAAAACAATATCAAATCTGCGCATGATTTGTCATACTTTCAGTCTACCCTGGATTAAAATGGTGGTTCTTCTATATGTTTCTTTACAGATGTTTACAGGTGGTGTGGGGTATAAATACCTGAAATGTAACCCATCCAGACCAAAATAAACAGCCAACAAACAGCATTAATGCCCCCAGCATCCATGTGTTGAATCTAAGCTCATTAAGCGTTGTGAAGAGTACAGGGCCCTCGTAGAAGGTTGTGAAGAGTACAGGGCCCTTGTAGAAGGTCATAATCATTGCACCACCAACACACACAATGGTACCCACAATTTTCGCTAGGCCATACTTGCTGCTCATATCAACTTTCTCCATTCTGAACAAATTAGCATATTCATAAAACAGTTAAAAACAGATTGCAGTTAAGACTTTATGAATTTGTATTATTATTCTCTGCTATTGTGGAATGCACTGTAACTTTTAGGAGTCTGCAAAAAGCTGATTTTCGACAGGTCATAACTCCATTTTTTTTGGAAACAATAAATCCAAAGCTGGGTGGTATTAGTTATATATTCTAAGTGATGCAGAAGTATTCATAGTACAGATGGCAGTTCTGAACAAACTTTGATTTTGCAGTTAATTTGCTTAGATATTTATAAGCTCTGGGCCTTGCACCACTGGGTGTGGGAGGTATATACAACATTTTATTTAAAATTTTATTTATACAAAAATCATAAGCAAGTGCAGCTTTTAGGTCTCAAAAATTGAAATATAATTAGCATGAGTACCCAGATGCTGTGGCCATCACGAATATGAAAACAGGGACGATGTTTGAGATTGCAGAAGCAAATACAGCAGAAGTGTACATCAGGCCTGCATAGACTAAATTCTGATATACAGTGATCCTGCAATTATAATGTTGGGAAAAATCCCATACCATGATTAGTAAATAAGAATACTGATAATAATCATAAAACAATAGAGTTTGCAGTGGTGCAGCAGCAGGATTAGACTATCTTCTTACCCACAAAGTGCGAGCACAAAAGTCTGCCAGAAGATGGCAAAGGTCATTGCCGGGCGCTTATTTCTGCAAAACATGAAAAACGAAATTACATTATAATTTGCAGCATGCATCAAAATCTACAATTTCAATCTTTTCATATTGTAGAAATTGTCACCAAGTTGTGTGTTCTAGTTCAAAGACAACTTTCAAGATGTTAAAAGTTAAAACTATACCTTTCCAGGAAATAAGCAAAAGGAGCGATGGCAATTGTGGCAACAGCATCCTTGTAGGCTATAAAGACAAAACGATTCATTCCTTCTCCCAGAGCAACTCTTGTAATAATATTTAAGCCTGCATAGGACATCTGAGCTACAAGCTGAGCACTAACAGGTTTCAGAGAGGCCAACCAGGGAGCCATTGCTTTTCAGTGCAGCTAAGAACTTGCAGGAACAATTATGTAGAAACTACCAATCCAAATAAGATTTTCCAGTAAATGGGAAAACCATTATTGGAGTGACTTCAAGTTAGTTTAATATTTCCTATGTTGACATTTGTATAGCAGAGCCATCAAGTGGTTGAAAGGTCAAGATTTTAGGTGATGAAAAATGGAGTCCAATGTTATGAAGTTGCTTGCATTCATAGTAGCGTACAGAGAGATTTTTCAACTGTTTATTTGATTATAATTGAGTACTTTTGAGATAGGGTAGTTATACAAGGATCTCTTGTGGGAAGAAAATTATCGAGGTTTACTTTTCTTCCAATTTTTCAATGAATAAATTTATGGACGAATAAAGTGAGGTTTACTTTTCTTCCAATTTTTGAATGAATAAAGTTTTCAATTTTTGAATGAAAAAAGTTTTCCAATGAAATGTTTTAATATATTCGTATAAAGAGGATTTGATTTGATTTATAATAATTAATAATTAATAAAGTATGATTATAATTAACTTTAATTTTGGAAAACTTGAAATCATTGCATATATTTTTCATGAATTTATTTGATTGTTTTTTTTAACATAAATTAGACGATATTTATAATAGCAAAATCTATGTCAAGAAGATGTCATAAAAATAATATACAATTTTATGGCTATCGAAATGTTCCAATTCAAGGTTGTGTGAGAATTCTTAAAAAAATACATAGAAAGGAGTATATATGTTTCCTTAAAAACTAATTTCATAGCCATTGTAAAAGATGTTTAATATGAGGATTATAAACGCTACATAAAAGAAGTCCGAGAGAGACTAATGTAGAAATTTTGAATAATATAACACTTACGCACAAAGATTATCCTGATTATACACTATTTGCGGAATGCATGCATAATACATAACCTCCTCTACTATTGATCATCAATTTGCGGAATTAAGAAACAATCACGTGTGCACATTGAAACATCAATCACACATATCAACACAGTATGTAATGGGGAAAGCATACAGCTGAAAACCCCCAACTATCTGTATATTATGATGGTAGAGAACATGTAACAATACATAGTACAATACGCCTCACAAGTACTCAGTACTATCTCCACCTGTTACACACAAACTAGCTTAGATCTGAACAAGTCACAGGTTCAAATCTCCTCCACTGTTTGCCTGCCTGTACTGCACAATCCCTGTTGAAAATAGAATTGATCCAAGTTCGAATTCCCTTGGCTTGTACTGTGCAATCCTCATTGGCAATCTCAATCAATGATTGTGCAAATCTCATGCACAGCTATAGTCATAACTGATAGCAGTCTCACCCTTTCACCCACCTCTAACACTTGTCTCCACTGAACTATCCATGCACTAAGTTAACTGATGTATTCTTTAGTTGATTTATGAGTTAATAATTAGTGAATTAATTAATAATTAATTCACACCACTCATCACTAGTGTATTTGTCAGTTAGACTAAATACAACTAGTTCAACTAAGTCAATCTGAACACAACTCCATCAACTCCTCAATCAACTCCACCAAACTCAATCAACTCCATCATGCAATAGCTCAACTAACCCATAGGAAAAACGTATTTCCTTCTGGCAGTTGCATGTGCCACATTCGTAGCTCGAACTGAAGTGTTGCAAGAGGATAAGATAATGTTTATAGTCCAAACATTATTAAGAGCTAATAATATTCGACTGTTCTATTTTTAGACTGGTAGTCTAAAAATAGACTCCGCCCATATGTCTAAAAATAGAAGTCCATCTATTTTTACCAACATGACCAATCATCCATAAATAGCATCCTACAACTCATAGACCATGATTCGTATGTCTAAAAATAGACATAGTTTAAAAATAGACTTTGTGCCAAAAATAGCCTGCGGGCCCACTTAGTGAAGGTGACTTCTTTTCAATAAGCTCCATCATCTTGTTGCATTTTCAACATAACACATATACACATATATTTTCCCCTGGATCCCAAAACTGAGCCTACTAGCTTGATTTTTCATTATGTTCCTTTCAATGTTATAATACATATTTATACATGTTGAAGCATCCAATACCATGGACCGAAAACCATCACATCCAATACCATGTACCGAAAACCATCGCCTCCAAAAACATGTGTGAAAATCATGCACAAAACCATAGGTGGGTCCGCCCAACGACGCAATGAAAGGGGACCCCGCCCCCCCTCTAACCCCCTAGTTAACTACATGGGCAAGTTGTGGAAAGAATATAACACAACCCAACAATTCCAGTGCGTGACTCAGGTGAGTAGTCCAATCAGGTTAATACGGTCCAAAGGATCCTGCGGTATCCTAAAGATTGTTACTTTACTTCTTGTACCGCCTCATCGATACAGTCAAGGTCATCTTCAAAGCTGAATGTCATTATAAATCCCTTGCACATAATATCCCATTCACCTGTACTATGGCGGAGCTCCATTTCTAACTACCAATTCATCAGGATGACATCTAGGGTGTGATAAAACAAGTGCACCCATTCAAGTTGGGGCTTCTCTCCATAAGCCTGAGCCCATTTGGCCAAGTGCATGCGTGGATCATCCTGCCCATCATATTTGTCTGTCATTCTTTCCTTTGGCTTCCCAAAGCGCGTTCTCATAATTCTCCTACATTTGCTCCAATCATCAAATCTACCAATATGTGTACCCCACCACCTTACAGGTGCAATGCATAGTGCCTAGTCCAAAGCCTGGAAGTGCTGCTTCTCTAGTGCCTCCCTCTCAAATGCATCCAAAAATGTATCTTCATCATTCATACCATCATAAGTGGGTAGATTTCTTAGCTCTGATAAAGCACAAGATAGTGACTGGGTCATCATGCTACATCTTAGTGTAGTTACTTCATGTAACTAATTTTTCCATCACTCTAGTTCTTCATCAGAGTTTGAGGTGCAGGAACTCTCGTGATCCCATGTAATTTGTCCATCCACTTTTGGATTCACCCAATCTTGGTCTCTCACTGTTATCTTATAGATACAGTCCAGATCGTCATCACTCTTATAATCACGGACTAGTTCAATATAGCACAATCCTTCAACAGGATCTAGGGGTACTATTATGCAAAGCGATTTCTTCTCAAATATCATCTGTCGCTTCTTTAGGTTGATTACCCTATTCATAAATTCCAAGGAGCCGAGGGTATGGGTTACTGTCATCCACAATTTCTATTACCTTTAAGTCAGCCAATGTGCTTGTGCCTTCAATATCTATAGTCACCCCTTGCAGCCACCTCATGGGGATGATCTTTTGCTAATTCTGCATCCTTAAGCGAATCGGAGACCACTGTAGCATGGATCTTCCCATTCGCTCCCAATTCTACTTTGGTAGGACGTTCACGTCTGACCCCAGGTCAAAAATAACCTAATCCATTTCATACTCTCCTATCTGCACATGTTATATAGAAAAATGACCCCCTCATCAGCTCAGAGGGGAAATATATGATAGCCAAAGAAAATACCAATATCACAAGCCTTGTTTCCACACTAACACTGGCTAAACATTGAAAACATGCTTTATAAAGATTCTCTGTAAGCCTAAGGGAGCGTTAGTGACCCTACTAACTCAACATGTTGGTTTGAGGATAACGTTAGTGGATCCTAATGAGAATCTAGAGGTCAAAGGAGCGAATTGACTCATAAATATCTCTATATTCCCTCCTAAATCTACTCAGAAAAGAAAGGAAACATCTAAAGTTCGACCTATTTGTGGGATTTCTAATCCTAATGAAGGAGGCAAATGGAAAAGAGCTCAAAATCATGGCAATGTCATTTCTTTTACCTTCAGAGACTCATGGAGGAACTTGGAAACCCTAACTCGATTGCTACATAAGCAAAGCTAGGGCTACGGTGATAGGGGTCAGATCATTTGAAAGGATATCTTACTTGATTGTTGAGCATAGTCTCAAATCTATACATAAGAATTTGGTAAGAAGGGAGAGAGAGAGAGGAGCTAGAGGGGTAAGGGAAGGTTGATGCAACAAATGGTTGTAATCACTCTTCTGACATTAATATAAAACTATAGTTGTACTATCTACTCCGTGGTGTTGATGATATCATTCATTTAGTTGTTTGTCCAATACCTTTTAGCATGAGTAGGTTACTTATGTGTAACTAGATGTCTTGTATATATTCATGTATTAGTTATTAAGGTTGTATGTTATTATTATGCTTCTCTCTTCTATGTGTAGGACTTGATCTAGAGCCAGCTTAGGGGGACTTCAATCTAGCTACATTGTGCTCTCCAACAAATCTACATGAAGGCTTGAGGTAATGAATATGTCTTGCTTTGATAGTTAGTTATTGTCTATGGACATGCATGCAACTTTGTGACAACTGCAGGTAATCTTATAGTCTACCAAGGGTCCCAGGAAAACCCTTGAGGGTATCTCCATTCTCCATACACTGTGCATTTTATCCTATAGCAGAATTGGTGACTTCATTGGGGACTATACATTAGTTCCTAGTTCACCCAGACAGTTCCTAGTTTCCTCCTCCTTCTAGACCTCCCTATACTTCTACATTCCTTTTCTAGCCCATTAAGACCTTGTTGCATTCTTCCCTCATATATTCAGCCCTAGATCTGATCCCCAAAGCCCTATTTTGAACTCTTTTCCCACACTAAGACAGGTTAGCAGAGCAAATAGAGCTTTATAAAGCTCCATGTCTGCACAAACAGTGCATTAGTAGAACCAATAACTCTCTATGGCCTCTGCTACAGAGCATTAGTCACCCAAATTTTGACATGCGACTATGTTTGTAAACTCAAAGGGATGGGAAACCTACTCATGGAATAAAAAAGGATCTACATCTGTATTTTTTTAGCAATATTTGTGTCCTAAAATGATTTCTTTTTTAGGAAATAGTTTTTTTCTTTCTTAAAAAGTTTTTATAAAAGAAAAATCAACATTTTTTATTCATTCTTCTACTTAGCTGGTTAAAATCTACTTTATTTTGGTTTCAAATAGTTGTTAGAAAGCATTGGAAAGATTTTTGTTGGTTATGCTCGTGCTATAATGACTAGGATGCATGGAACAAATATGAATGTATGAAAGACTTTCACTTGTAGAATACAACTTATTTCATTGAATTGAATATTTTCAAGCATTGTCTTTTGCATGACTTTGAGTCAGAGTCCCACCAAATATAATACATCAATACCCCTACTGGAGACACTAAAAAAGTACACATAAAATCTACCTAAAATCAATTAGTAACTCTTTATAGAGAAAACAAACATTATTTTAGGCTAGGACCTTGGGATAGGGAGTGTGAGTAAACTACCCAAGATCAAAAACCAAAACTAGTGTCATTAAAAGAGAGAAAATTTCTTCTGCACTCATACTACCAGCACCACTCTAGTCAAAGTGGAGCTAAATACGAGACAACATCAAACTGTAAGTGAACGTAGCCCACCTTCGCTTACAACTCCTTTAGGTATTCTATGTATTGGGCATCCCTTCAGGGATTTCAGAGTTGACTTGGGGACTAAGGTATCCTATCCACACAACATATTGTCCATGACTATGTTCCCCCTGGTAATGTCTGTGATATGAGGTGTCCTTAGTGGCCATACTTTTAGGGACTTACACAAGGTGACTAGGGTAGGCTGCGCTGGTACCTAACACAGACATACCTACTCTGTCTTTAGTATTTTGGAGGGTGCTCGCCTTCACGAGAGTACTTGGCCCATCAATCTGAGGTTCAGGTGAAGCTCTGGAGTAACCGTAACTGTACATTTGGCCAACCCTCTCTGTTATTCATTGTGATACTAGGTTTCATCTCCAGTGATCGATGCTTATTAGGCAAGGTCATTTCCCTCTGTTTGCTGATTGATCCACTTAGTGTATTTTTTATTTTTTAGGTGCCCAAGTGTTATCATTGAGACTTTAATAAATATCATGATAAAATTTATTGATAAAAATTATCGGTCACCATGGCTACATCCAACCATCGTCGTCAATCTAGATGATTTTTAGGACTTCCTCCACTCATTGTGGAAGATCCGCCAAGCTCCAGTGAACTGGATTCCCCATCTTCAGGAAATCAGTCTTCGAGATCTCACACAGAATTTGTTTGGACAACCAATGATTCAAGCTTACTAGAGTATTTCTTTATTGCAAGATTTCTTCCTCCTTATAACCCTCTGATCATGAATCTGTTGGACCCACTCTTCGTTCGCATTAAACCTGTACACCCTGTGTCTTCAGCTTAAACATTTCCATCCATCCCGTCGATGACTAATGGGTCATGGAAATTTTTGGACACTTTTGGTCCCCCACCACTTCCCCAATCGACATTCATTACCACATCGTTAATGGTGAACCTTTCTATCCCATTTTTCCCAAGTACAAACCCTCACATGACACCCTCCACGAGTGGAACCCAGCTATGTCGGGTTCCACCTCCTTAGTGTCAAACTCTATACCTTCGACAAGTGCTACATACAATGCTCCTTATAATACTCAACACCTTTATCTTCTTCTCTGTCTGCATTTCCACCAAAACATTAAATTATTTAAACATGTCAAAGACTTTAGATTTCTCTGTAAGGAAATATATCCATGTATTCCTTAAGAATTCATTTATAAATGATACATAGTACATAGGCTTACCCAACGATGGAACCTTCACAGGTCCAAACATATCATTGTGCACAAGATCTACTACCTATTTCACCCTCTTACCACCAGAGGGGAAACTCACCTGATTCTGCTTCCCCTGATACATTCAGCAATACTAAATCTAAGACACATCATCATATTGTGCTCTTTTCCTTTTGATCCAACTTCTTCCATTATTCATTGGACACTCCCATTGGTTTAGTACCCAGATATACCACAATCCACTAATCTTTATCTACCAATAGATCCTCCATCTTGAGTTTCCATAACTCAAAACTCTAACCATTAAATTTCTCGATCTCTATCTTTCCACTACTCGCCATCTTCCTTCACCACCAGAATTGATTCTACAGATCTCCGACTGAACAGGGTCTACCACAGGCCCGAGCGAAACTTGTCAGCAACAAAGGCGTCCCCTTGAAGAAAAAATAATTCTAATACCAAATGTAGGTTTTAACCTCGTACATAAATTACCTACATACGAATTCTAAAACATAGAAAATAAATAATAGCGAGAGCATAACACATAAAACAAATATACATAGATATTTCGCACTAGATCCCAAAATTGGGACTACCGGATTGATTTTTCATTATGTTCCTTTTAATTTTACAATACATATATATACATCATGAATCATCCAATACCATGGACCGAAAACCATTGTGCCCAAAACCATGTGCAAAAACCATGCACAAAACCATAGGTAGGTTTTCCCACCTAATATAGGGTCCAATTTTTTTTTTTTTCTTGAGGTGCGGCCCCAGACCCCATAGAGGGGGGCTAACCACCCCCCTCAAACCCCCCGTAGAGGGGGGCCTACTGCCCCTGTTGTGACCCCCTCACTGCGCAATCAGCACAATGAAGGGGGGGCTTTGGCTCCCCTCTAACCCCCTGGTTTAACTAGGGGAGCTAGTCGTGGAAAGAATATAACACAAGCCAACGCTCACAAGGAACTAGAATTTTTTATTGACTTGGTACTAGGGGCAACTACAAGCAAGAATGTGACAACTGGTTAGGTTAGTTGGGTCCATAGGGATGAATGAACAATGGTAGGATAGTCATGAGAAAGGTAATAGGAAAGGTAAGGTAAATGGACTTGAGTCATCAAATGCCTTGGCCATGTTGGGAACTATTGTTCTCAATGTTGTGCATGTTGTGCATGGATAAAGAGAGTTATCTTAACCTTGACCTTATGATATCTGGTAATTATGTTGTGATCATGATTATGTTGATGTATGCCATTGTCTGATAGGATCATGATTGTTTTATGCTAATTTTTATATATATGTATGTACGTATATCATTGTTTGACAAGGTTATCAGGGATTGTTTTGGTGGAGGAATGATTGCTTTTGCAAGTGAATGGCATGGAGAGGTTCTTAATCTTATGAGGAATCAAGTGGGAAGAGTAGTCGCCATAGATCTGTGAGGTTAGTATCATGTGGGTAACATTTTATATTATGTTCTTATACCATGCCTATGTTTATGTTATGGACAAGTTATGTTGAGGGATAAAACAATGGAACAAAAGTAGTGTGACCTACCAAATGTTGGAACAAGCATTGATATTGTAAAGACACTAGAGTCAGTGTGGTTTCTGGATGTGTAGTACTACTATTGTGTATAAGTTGTTCATGTTGTACCTGTGATGTTGTGTACATGTGGCGTTGTGTATATATGATGATGTGTACATGTTGTTTATGCAGTGTAATGTATAGATGGTGTTGTGTGCATATTGGATATGTGGTGTTGTGTACATATGGTGTAGTGCACATGTTAGATATGCATTGTTGTGTACATATGGTCATGTTGGATATGCGGTGATGTGTAAATATGGCGCTTTGTGCATGTTGCATATGTGGTGTTGTGTACATACGGTGTGGTGTGCATGTTGTACATATGGTGCTATGTACATGTGGTGTTGTGTACATGTTGTGCAAGTGGTGTTGTGCATAGTGGTGTCGCATACATGTTGTACATGTGGTGTTGTTGTACATATGGAATTGTGTACATATCATACATGATTTTGTTGTATACCTGTGGTATTATGTTATGTGTAGTCCTTGTATCATGACATGTATTCATTGTGTTGTACTATGTGTACGTATATGCAATGTGTTGTATGTCGAGTGTAGGTGTATGTATTATGTTGTGTTGTACACCAGGTGTAGGTGTATGTGTTGTGATGTATACTGTGGGATTTGTGGGGCCTAGCCCAGATTCAGTGTTAGTTATCCAAACAAATCCCTACACTACTGGCCCTTTCAACATCAGCCCACGGAGTGCAGACTGAAGTCTCACCTGAAGTAGTAAGGGGGAATGCTGGAACCACGTTTCTACACCCTATGATGGTCATAATGTTGGTTTATACACTTTCCCCTACTTTCATGTAGGTTACTAAGCTTTAGGGCTCTATCAATCTACCCCTTATTCCTCCCTTTAGTACCTCCATGAAGATTTATGATTGACCTTCGCGCATCCCTAACCCATGGTCCAGGTACTTTCGCGCAGTTATGACAATGTATTGTGTAGGTTGTTATACAGTAAAATGACCTCCTCATCATCTCAAAGGGGAAATACATGATGACTAAAGTAATTACCAAGGTCACAAGCCTTGCTTCGAAGCTAATGCTACCTATACACTGACAACCTGCTTTATAAAGCTTCTCTACAAGCCTAAGGGAGTGTTAGTGACCCAAGTAACTCTACTTGTGACCTCGGGGACATTGTTAGTGAACCTTAACAAGGATCTAAGGGTCAAAGGAGTGAATTGATTAAGAAATATCCCTATATTCTCTCCTAAATCAACTCAAAAAAGAAAGGAAACATCAAAGTTAGGCCTGTTTGGGGGATTTCTAATCCTAGTGAAGAAGGAAATTGGGAAAGAGCTCAAAAGAATGGCAACATCATTGCTTTTACCTAAGGAAACTCATGGAGAAACTTGGCAACCCTAATCTCAAATGCTACATAAGAATAGTTAGGGTTACTGTGAAAGGGGTTAGATCATTTGAAAGGATAGCTTACTTGATTGTCAAACAGAGTCTCAGACCTAAGCATAAGAAGTTGGTAAGAAGGGAGAGAGAGAGAGGAGCTGGAGGGGTGAGGGAAGGTTGATGCAGCTGATGGTTGTAATCACTCTTTTGACATTAATATAGAACTGTAGTTGTACTATCTACTCCATTGTGCTGGTACTATAATTCATTTATATGTTTATTCAATGTCCTTTAGCATGAGTAGCTTAGTTATGTGCAACTAGATGTCTTTTGTATATTCATACATTAATTTTGAAGGTTTTATGTTGTGATTACGCTTGTCTCTTCTATGTGTAGGACTTGATCTAGAGTTGGCTCAGGGGACTTTTTCCTAGCTACATTGCACTCTCCAGGAAATCTAGACAGAGACTCGAGGTAATGAATATGTTTTTCTTTGATAGTTAGTTATTGAATTTGGACATGCATGTAGCTTTGTGATAACTATAGATAATCTTACAGTATACCAATGGTATCGGGAAGACCCTTGAGGGTTCCTTCATTCTCCATACACCATGCATTTAATCCCATAGTAGAATTGGCGACTCCATTGGGGACTACACTCTAGTTCCAGGTTTACCCAAAAAGTTCCTAGTTTCCTCCTCCTTCTTGACCTTCTTGTACTACTTCATTCCTTTTCTGACTAATTAGGACCTTGCAGCACTCTTCTTTCATTGCTCGGCCTGGGATCAGATCCCCACAACCCTTTTTTGAAGTGTTTTCCCTCTCTAATGCAGGTTAATAGTGTAAGAAGAGCTTTGTAAAGCTCTGTGGCTTCACAAATAGAGCATTAGTGCCTCTAGTAACTCTTTGTAGCCTCTAGCACAGAGTGTTAGGCACCCATTTTTTGACATACAACTATGTTTGTGACCTCAAAGGGTTGGGAAACTGCTTCTAGACTAATAAGGGATTTGTTGGCTATGTTTTGTTTGAATGATCTATGTCCTTAAGTAATTTGTTTTTAAGAAAATAACTTTTCTTCTTAAAAGTCTTTATTTTCATAAAAGAAAAAGTAAAAAAAAATTAGTTGTTTTTCTGCTTAGCTGCTTAAGTTCTGCATTATTTGGTTTCAGTAGTTATTAGAGAGCATTGAAAATTTCTATTAGTTATGCTAGTGTTGTAATGAATAGGATGCATGGAATGCATATTGATGTATGAATGGCTCTCCCTTTGTAAAAATAGCTTATTCATCGAAATTGAAAATTTACAAGTGTTGTCTTTTGCATGATTTGAGTCAAAGTCCCATACAATATCATACGTCAACACCCCTACCAAAGACTCTAACAAAGTACACTTAAAATCTACCTAAAATCAATCAACAACTCTTTCTAGAGTAAACATACATTATTTTAGGCTAGGATCTTGGGTTAGGCAGTGTCAGTAAACTACCCAAGATCATACACCACAATTAGTGTCATTAAAAGAGAGAAATCCTTCTACACTCATGCTACCGAGACCACTCTAGTAAAAGTGAAGCTAAATACGGGACAACATCAGACTATAAGTGAAGGTATCCCACCCTTGCTTGCATCTCCTTTGGGTATTCTATGTATTAAGGATCCCTTCGGGGATATCAGAGCTGAGTCGGGCACTTAGGTATCCTACCCACATAGCATACTATCTACGACTATGTCCCCCCCCGATAGTGTCTGTGATCTAAGGTATCCTTAGTGGCCATACTTTTAGGGACTAACACAAGGTGACTAGGGCAGGCTGTCCTAGTACCTAATGTTGGGACGTGAATACGACCACTTTGTAACACTTATTTCATCTATTTTTACTCGTCTCTATTATATCATTTGTTATAATTTATCATTTATATTCTATTTTATAATGATTTATGTTCTTATGAATGAATATTATTTATTCTCCTTTATTTATAATAAATTGATGATTATGAATTATTTTATCAATGATAGTTTTAGTAAATTGGTTATCACATTATTCGCCATTTTTAGCCTCCAAGATAATTTCCAGATTAAAGATTTGATCATTAAAAGTGCCAACTCAAAAATGCGTTGGAATAAGAAGTGATAGTTTTGCGGTTGAGATTTTGAGCAAATGAAGACGAATTTGGAAAATTTGGAACATGGGTTTTGTCCAGAACGGACCCAATTAACTTTATAAGAGAACGGTTTGCCAAAATGTGACTTGTACTGAGAGAAATGAAGGGTTCTTTGAGCACGCTTTTCTCAGATTTACTGTTGCGGCCGTCCTCTAAATCTCAGCTGCAAAGCCAAATTCATCTTGCTCTTGTTGAGAGATGGATGGGAATATATCTTCTTGTTGATCAATTGGTTGGAAACAATCCAATTTTGTAATAATTATCATATTGTAATTATCACAGTTGTAACCACTCTCTGCTCTCTTTGTATTTAAATCAAAACAGAGATCAGAGAGGGGGAGGACTTTGGGGAAAAAGAATGGAAAAATGAGGGAGAATTGAGGATTCAAAGTTGGAAATTCAAGAATGATGATGGGATAGAATAGAATAGGAGGAAAAGGAGATTGTTGCATGTTGTAATTCTCAAAGCTTTAGTTGTCGTAATGATTTCACAGTTTGATGATTAATATATGATTTGAGAGTTGCTGCTCATTCTTCTCATCTGAAGTAGCCCAGCAGCGTCCGCTGGCGGCTAAGGGCCCAGCCACTGGTGGATTACATTGATGTTGTGTATTATATCTTTCCAATTTACGTTGTGTGATTGCTTGATTTAATTCTTATTTCTTTGAATCGTATTTCCTAACAATTTCATGTTTTTGTAGCGAGCTGTTATAATATTTTATGAAATTGTTTTATTGCACAAGTTGAGATTGAATCGTGTGGCTGCTATTCTCCATCATAACAGAGATTATTATCCTTCTCAACGTATATTGTTATGCTGCTCATTTCAAATATAAAGCTTTGTTGTTCTATTTCAATTATGGTTTCATTCCATTTGATGTTCCATTTGATTGATATTCATTACAGATTGTTGTTCAATAGGATTGGTTATTTGATTCCTTTAATTCCAGTTTGCTATCCATTTACTTTTTTGTTCATTTCTATTGATTAATTGCAAGAGTTTGCTTTTAAAGAGTTTTCCTAGTTTACTTTCAATAGCAACTTTAGTTCAATTTCGATTTCCTTTTAATTGCTTTAAAGAAGGACTGTCAAATGTAGAGAACATTGGTTATTGCTTCCTCGTTCCCAGATTGATTGTCTTGTTCCAGTTGATTTTAATTGCATCAATTTCTAGAGGAATGAGTTATTGCTACTGTATCCTCGATTCATGGTTGTTTGAGTGAATGATTTAGTTTAGAAAATTTCAGTTTCTTGCTGTTCCAATTAGATTTTGTTTCCAGCTTTCATTTACTTTTGGATTTTAAGAAATATACTACAAAGCATTACTCTTGAGTAAATAGCCGCCTCAGACTGAGTACACTCTTAAAATAAAAAGTCGTCCCTGGGTTGACAATTAATGTGAGGTAATTAGGAGTTACAAAGACACCTTTTTATCGCTCCACATTTTGGCGTCGTTGCCAGGGAGAGTGTAGCCATTTTTAAAGAGTAGTGTGCATATGATGAGTGCCTATTAGGAAAGAATTGGGTATTAAAAACAGAAGGTAAGGACCTGCGTACGGAGCATGTAAAAGCCCTGCTCCCTCGCCCGCTTTCCAACAAAATTGTTAAAGAACCTAGGGTAGAAATAGATGTTTGAATTTTTGTGTGAATGATTAGGAAAAAGATAGAAATTTTTAAAAAATGAATCACATGATCTCACGCAAGTGGTGATGTAAGCACCACCCATTTCACTAACCAATTGACAGGAACATTTGAAGAAGGAGCCTCAAAGAAACACATGAAGAACATCTTATACTATGGTAAGAAATGGCTCACATTTCTACTTTTGAATTTCCTATCAAAGATCTAGGAGGAGTGACACAAATGCACATAATTCCCCCATCTTTACCAAATTTTCATGGTTTAGCAAATGAAGATCCACATACATTTTTGTTTGAGTTTGAAATACTTTGTAGAGGATATGATTATTGTACTAATGATCAAGGATTGAAAGTGTTTCCTCTTACTCTAAAAGGAGCAGCTCTCCGATGGTTCATGAGCCTAGGTGGGAATTGCATCCAATAATGGGAGGACATGAAGAACATATTCTTGAAGAAGTGCCAAGACTATTGCAAATCCAATGAAGATATTTTTGGTATGATACAAGGGGAAGATGAAAGTTTGGAGGACTATGTAGATCTATTTAAATACAACCTTAAAAAATCAAAATATAAGCATTTGGAGAAAGAGATCTTAAAAACACTCCTTCTTAAAGGAATCAAAGATGAATTTTTAGAACTCTTAAATATGATAGGAAAAGGTGATGTTTTTCAGTTATTATATGATGATGTTTGTGAGTTGTGCATAAGGTATTCAAGAGGAATCTCCAAGGCTGGTAAGAGTTTTAGAGATGTTTGTTCTTTCTTTTCCAAATCTGCTACAAGAATAGGAGACATAAGAGCTGAAATCAAGGTTTTATTTGAAAATTTTAAAGTTGATTTTGTTAGCTCTCTAAATGCAAAATTGGTTGTTTTGCAAGTTCATAAAAATCAACAATTTGATGAAGTGTTTTTCACTCATGAGCAAAAGAAGCATCCCATAGATACTCACTCTTCCTTATCTAGGATGGAAGTAGCATATCAAAGAGGTAAGGAAGCTGCAACAAGGTCAAAACCATGGAAATCATGGCCTACAGGTATGGTTCAAAACACTTTCTCTCCACTTTCTTACTTGCATAATCCATTATGGAATACTAATGTGTTAGGGCAGCCATGTCAATCTCAATATAACCACTAGCAATTTTGTCTACAAGCTTGGCATGGTTCACCTTATGATTGCATGACTACTGTCCCTCATCTTGTAGCACAAGCACATTCTCTATATTCTCCACCAACTCTTCCACAATATCTCTCTTGCCCATCAAAACCATTCACACAACCCAATCAACCACATCATCAAAATGCTCCATTCCTTACACATTTTCCTATTCAACTAATTCCACACCCTCACCATAATAAACAAGTACAACATACTTACAATGTTGAACTACCAAATTTACCCACCCTTCCCACCCATTCTATCTCACATGTGTTATTAGAGAAAACTTACAATGAGATTCAGAATGTTTCAAATGCAAAAATTGTACAAGCTATGGAAGAAAATGAGGTTTCTTTTACTATGTATCAACAAGCTATTTCAAAAGCTCAAGAACTTCATGATCTGATGGATATAAGAAATCAAGAAAGTAACGGATACATTGAAGATTGGTTTCACTCCATCATTTGGTTGCAACATCAGTCTATGCTTCAACAATTTTTGATACCATTTTTTCGAGGGAAGTTGGCTTCTCATACCCTAATATCCATTAATATGCATCTTTCAAATTTGGGTATGCGCATACATGAAGCCCTATTTCGAAGATCGCTCCACTGGAAGTACTCATATACATTATTCATTTTTCAAATCAAAATAGGTTAGTGTAGAAAATAAAATAAATAAGGGAATAAATAAATGCATTTTGTTTTTTATGTAAAATTAGTTGTTTCTTTTGTTGCAACACGCTATCGAAATCAACATCGATGATAAATGTTTCAATTCATTTGTGTATGTAGATGATTTATAATAGAAATAACAATTTTACAAACACTTATATTCATTTTTATCATCAATATGAAAAAATTCTTGAATATAATTTTTATCATCAATATGAAAAAATGCTTGAATATCATTTTTTTGGCTTGTGGGCTTGATGGAATTTTTTGCAAACACAGTCGGGACAGTCATATTTGAGGGACCAAAAGGGAATATTTTTAAAAATTGTTTCTATCCTAAGTATCCCTTGATGTCTACTTTCGAACCCAATTTGAATCACTCAATTTTGATTTGAAATGAAAAAGTTAGAAACAAAACATTGACAGGGTGTCTAGTGGGCAGCTCAGGAACAGAGTTGGGACAATCAGTTTTTGGAGGCCTAAATGTTTAAATTTTTAAAACCTGTTACTATGGTAGATTCCCCTATGAATCTAGTTTACAATTAAATTGGAATCACTCATTTTTGATATCGTATGGGGAAGTTATGATCAAAATACTGACTGTCTATCGTAATCTGCATCCTTAAAACTATGTCTTTCTAGTTGTTTCTTACAATATTTGACCTATCAATTCTTCTTTTCTTCAAAACATATTTCTATTGGAGATAAATAAATGAATTTACTTTAATTTCCAATTTGAATCATTCGAATCTGACATCAAACGAAAAATTTATGCTTGAAATGTCAACTGTTGGTCTAAGCTGGGTAATCGAAAATGACTATGTTATGCATGTTGTTCTAACTAAAATTGACATATCATATCATTGAATTTTTAAAGAATGTTGCTACTGGACATAAAACCTTGAATTATCTCTCATTTGGCTTTGGAATCACTCAATTTTGATGAAAAACAAAGAAGCTGTGATTAAAACACTGCAGGTTGGCATGATTGGCCACTACTCTCCCGCAAGTGAGATAAATTTTGCTTTGTTATTTTCTCAATGGATTTGTTATACAGAGTAACTACTTGTTGTATTTTGCATAATTATTGGATTAGGAGAGCCCGATCACCTCTTTTTCTCCATGATTTAATGTTTTATTGCAGGTAGACACTCGTTTTTTTTGCAGGTCTTGGGAAAATAAAGAAGGTCAATTTATGGACGAGTGATTTTTAAAAGAAATTCTATGGAACAAAGAGATTTTCATCCAACTCATTACCCAATGGATTCATAATAGAAAAAATAAAGAATTGATTTACATTTGAAGATTCATGTCATGTCTTTGCTGCCAAAACATTTTTCAAAGAGATCATTTTTTTTTTACATAATATCATAGTTGTTGTAACTTAATTTATTTATTTACATATTGTCTTTTGTTGTTTCTTTTCTGATTTCTCTTATATTTTGTGTTTCAGGTGTTGCTTCATTCAAAATGTAACCCATCATCAGCATCAATGCAGTGAACAGCTAATTCATTCTTTGCGTACTTGCATTTTATGATTGTGCATTTTGCTGTTCCTTTTCTGAAGGGACATCATTTGTGTGCATTTTTGTCGTTCTTGCTGTTCCTTTTTCAAAAGGGCAGCACCTTTTGGGTCCGCCGTTCATTTTTTTGTTCCTTTTTCACGGTTCATTTTGTTGTTCCTTTTCGAATGGAACAGCTGTTGGTCCTTTTCGAAATGGAACATCACTTCCGCACTTTCACGTTTTGTTGTTCCTTTTCGAAATGGAACAGCACTTCTGCACTTTCACGTGTTGTTGTTCCTTTTCGCATGGAACAACACTTCTGCACTTTCAGGTTTTGTTGTTCCTTTTCAAAATGGAACAACACTTCTTCACTTTCACATTTTGTTGTTCATTTTCGAATGGAACAACACTTCTGCACTTTCACGTTTCGCTGTTCCTTTTCGAATGGAACAACACTTCTGTACTTTCACGTTTTGCTGTTCCTTTTCGAATGGAACAGCACTTCTGCACTTTCACGTTTTGTTGTTCCTTTTTGAATGGAACATCACTTTTGCACTTTCACATTTTGTTGTTCCTTTTCGAAAAGAATAGCACGTCGACACTTTTCATTTTTGTTGTTCCTTTTCCAAAGGAACGACACTTGCGTTTTTGTTGTTCATTTTCCAAACGAACGACACTTTTGATTTTTGTTGTTCATTTTCCAAAGGAACGACACTTACATTTTTTGTTCCTTTTCTAAATGAACGACACTTTTAGTTTTTGCTGTTCTTTTTTCCAAAGGAACGGAATTTTCATTTTCGCACTTTTTTGTGTGTATTTTTGCTTTTTTGGTATGCATTTTCTTTGTTGTTCCCTACACCGAACACCACTTTCTTTTTTAGTGTTTTTGTTGTTCCTTCAAAAAAGCAACACTTTGGGAGTATTTTTGAGAGCAACCCTTCCTTTCTCTTGTGGGATTATTCCTAGTTCATCTCAACCACATTTTCCTGATTCTCTTTCATGGCATGAAGTACACTACTTTTATGAGGACATGAATTATGGATTCTTTTGACGCGAGTTATTATCATTCAAGTTATGATCTTTAACAGGACAGTTCCTTGATGATAGATTCTTTTCAAAAAGGACACAATTATTTATATACTACTTTACTGTATTGTTTTCTGTTGAACATGATATTGATTGATCATCTTAATACCATGTTGGTTCCACCCTTCCTGGTTATAATCTGATCTGTCTGTAACAAATGAGATTATGGGTAGATTTTTTTCTATTGACATGTTCAACTTCTTCAGCCATCCTTGCTCTTAAGGAGTATTGAGCCTCCCTCTTTTTATCATAAAAATATGTAATAACAACAAAATTTTTTTGCAGATGGAGGATAGGGGGTCTCATTACGAGCTAGCCTACCATGTTCATAAGGTTGTAACAAAGTGACATTCCCATTATGGCCACCACACCAGGGTTATGATCCATTGGATAGCCAAATTATCCCTTGGAACAGGAGGTCTCATCACGAGCCGGCTTGATCACTTTTGCTACATCCCAGTGAATGACAGTGTGGTTATCTGTTTACCACGCTAGCACACTGATCTCTTCTATAGAACAGCACTGAAACTCTCTAGTTATAAATTGAGGATTCTGGCTCATATGGGTTAAAAAGAAACCCTGCCGAGGCTATGGACGCCTGCTGGCAGCAGAGGCTTTGCTTATGGTATTGAAGTTATATCTTATCGTCAATTATTACTATAATACCCTTTTCTTGTTCTTCCTTTTTATCATAGAAGTTATTTCCTTCATTTTCCCTATTTTGAACCTTTACACATGAAAAATTATTTTCTGATCAATCACATCCTTTTCAGCTAAGAACACAGTCAGTAAAGCATCTTTTTGGCATATTGTCATTCTTTTTCTTTTTTCATAACTTATCATCAATCCAAAGCGTCCTATCTTTTATTCATAACTATATTTATACACTCTGCTCTCATTATAACCATAACTCTTGCTGTCCTATCATTGATATGTGTACTCTGCTTCATTTACTGTTGTATTGTTCATTCCCTTTCCTTGTTGTCAGCACAATAGCTCTCATATACTTTATGGTCATGGAATTCCTTTTCCAATTGGAGGGGGGAATGTATGCATTATGGGATTGCATGTGATATGATTACTGCACTCTGCCATAACTTGTTGATTTGATAAGTTTTTCTGATTGAAATTTTTGCATGCATCTTAATCTATTGCTATTTAAAACTAACACTATAGATTCAAGAACATTGTATGAAAAATAGTGATTTGTTTTCAGGAGAATAACAAGTATGGGGAAGAACTCTATTCGCAACATGACCACACTATTGCAACTAAGAGAAGAGGCTCGAGCAACTCGCAAACGTGAACAACTATTTAGATATGATGTGCTTACCTGGATTCCACCTTTTGCATCACTTTCAGCACCAACTTTGCCTACATCAGCTTCAACAACTGCCAATACATATATGTCATTCCACATTTTTCTTTTGGAGGTAAAACTTGAGGTAAAATAGCATAATTTTCTGATTTATTACGAATTTAGGAGAATTTCATGAAAATCCATTTTGAGCATTATTTATCATCCTTCATTCCACGTCTTTACCACTTCCCATAATTTTCAATGGAAAATCCTCTTTCAGTTTTGGGGAAATATTGCTTTCATTCATTTCTTTCTTATGACCATGTCATTCCTATTCTTTATCATCCATTACTATTCTTATTCATTCTCAACACCTCACTTATTCCATGATTGTTTTACACCAAGCATAGAATTCAACATATGGTAGCAACCACCTCAATTTTTTTTCTCGCATCACATGAGGCCATGTTAATTTTTCAAAGAGGGGGAGGAATTGCTATGCATGATGGATGTTTTTTTCGCTTTCTTTCTCATTTAAGGCATACAATTTCAGTGTAGAAATTGATTTCCATAATATTTTTAAAACTATGAACTCAATTCTTGTGATTTCCGGAAAACACAGAGGTATCATTAAAATACACAAACCCAGATCATTTCAAGTTAAATCGGTTCATAAAATTTCGGAAATCATACACTTTCACCTATAGCTATTTTGTTTATATTTCATGATCCGCGCATCAAAACGATCTGATTTTTGGATCATAGAAGCATTAATATAGTTGAAATCTACTTGCACAATTTCAACAAAATCTGGTTTGTAGTTTTTGGGAGAATGGTTAATGAAGGTTGTTGTTATTTCTATCATATTTTGCTGCAACTTAACTGCTATGCCTTCATCAAGATTGCTAAAATTGAATATTCATTAATTGAGGAAGAATTCATTTGTTCTATCCATTTTATGAGCTGAGAGGAACAAATTTTATTGCTTGGTTAACACATGGGTTTTGTCTTTGGGTTGCATGAGGACATGCAACATATTCAGTTTTTTTTTCATGAGGACATGCAATATATTCGGTGTGGGGGTGTGTTGGGCCGTGAATACGACCACTTTGTAACACTTATTTCATCCATTTTTACTCGTCTCTATTATATCATTTGTTATAATTTATCATTTATATTCTATTTTATAATGATTTATGTTCTTATGAATGAATATTATTTATTCTCCTTTATTTCTAATAAATTGATGATTATGAATTATTTTATCAATGATAGTTTTAGTAAATTGGTTATAACATTATTCACCATTTTTATCGTCCAATATAATTTCCAGATTAAAGATTTGATCATTAAAAGTGCCAACTCAGAAATGCGCTGGAATAAGAAGTGGCAGTTTTGCAGTTGAAATTTTGAGCAAATGAAGACGAATCTTGAAAATCTCGAACATGGGTTTTATCCAGAACGGACCCAATTAACTTTAGTAAAGAACGGTTTGTCCAAATGTGACTTGTATTGAGAGAAACATAGGGTTCTTTGAGCACGATTTTCTCAGATTTGTTGTTGCAACCGTCCTCCAAACCTCACCTGCAAAGCCAAATTCATCTTGCTCTTGTTGAGAGATGGATGGGAATATATCTTATTGTTGATCAATTGGTTGGAAACAATCCAATTTTGTAATAATGATCATATTGTGATTATCACAGTTGTAACCACTCTCTGCTCTCTTTGTATTTAAATCAGAACAGAGATCAGAGAGGGGGAGGACTTTGGGGAAAAAGAATGGAAAAATGAGGGATAATTGAGGATTCAAAGTTGGAAATTCAAGAATGATGATGGGATAGGATAGAATAGGAGGAAAAGGAGATTGTTGCATGTTGTAATTCTCAAAGCTTTAGCTGTCGTAATGATTTCACAGTTTGATGATTAATATATGATTTGGGAGTTGCTGCGCATTCTTCTCCTCTGAAGTAGCCCAGCAGCATCCGCTGGCGGATAAGGGCCCAGCCACTGGTGGATTACGCTGCTACTGTGTATTATATATTTCCAATTTCCTTTGTGTGATTTCTTGATTTAATTCTTATTTCTTTGAATCATATTTCCCAACAATTTCATGTTTTTGCAGCGAGCTGTTATAATATTTTATGAAATTGTTTTATTGCACAAGTTGAGATTGAATCGTGTGGTTGTTCTTCTCCATCATAACAGAGATTATTATCCTTCTCAACGTATATTGTTATGCTGCTCATTTCAAATATAAAGTTTCATTGTTCTATTTCAATTATGGTTTCATTCCATTTGATGTTCCGTTTGATTGATATTCATTACAAGTTGTTGTTCAATACGATTGGTTATTCGATTCCTTTAATTCCAGTTTGTTGTCCATTTACTTTGTTGTTCATTTCTATTGATTAATTGCAAGAGTTTGATTTTAAAAAGTTTTCAAGATCAACTTTGATTATTTGTTGTAGTGACGCAAATGCATGTGTTGAGCTTAATTAACCTTCCTTGAAGCTACTTCGTTACATGTGTTGTGCTTGCTGGCATTGCATTTTATGTGTGCATGAAATGAAATCATTTATGTGTCAAAAATAGACACAAATAATAAGCAAAAAACATGAAGCATGCACCATCATCAACACACGCTTCGTGTACCTAAGATCCCCTTATTCAATTTCGGGCGGATCTAGGACACAACCACCACAAAAAAAATGTCTTTATTGAGTAAGATCATCAACCTTTCATCTTTTACAACATTGCCATGAAAGCGTTCTCAAACAATGAGAATTTGACACTCACACATTTGGAAGAAAATGTATTCAAAAACCTTACTCAACCTCCTATATCAATGAGCTCTCCTTTGAAAAATCTATCACTTCAAAGATGTGAAAAAATTAAAGCAGCCTTATACAATAATCCTCTTTCCTATTCACTCCTTATATCTCCCAAAATTATCCACCACTTATCACTCCAAAAAAGGTTGTACAAAGTTAAAGTCACACCTTATCCCTCCATTACAAAAAACATCCCTTAAAAAAATTTCATGAATTCCCTTTTAAAGAAGTGAATTAAAAAGTGAACTTTTTTGATTCACTTTAAACATTCTGTTTCAGCAGCGAAACTGCAACTTTGAAATGATCATCGAGCCTGTGGTTTAATCCATTACGCAGCAAATATTCGTCGTGCAATCCAACAATCTGATTTTGGGAACACACTTCAAAACTCCACCCAATTTTTCTTTACTTCAGGCTCATTGCTCAACTCTACTTTAATGCAGATACGCGGGTGAGGATTGGCTCGACGCTGTCTCCAAATATTGCACAGGTTTTAAATCATCGTACACAGTTTTCCAATGCTGCTCTTTGCAAGTCTCCACGCACTAATACAGTTTGTACATCATGCATTGTTCTCCACAATTTTATGATCAGTTTCACAACATTTCAACGCAGCTCCATTCAATGCCCAAATTATTTTTACATGCCAAATTCTACAATCCAGTGCTATGCGATCTAATTTAAATCAAACATGAATTGACACAGGTGTACAGTAACAATCATATTTATAGTTGCTCACAACCTTTACCAATTTTCCGGACTCTCCTCCACGCTGGCTGAAGGGTAGATTCTTGCTGGCGTCTTGCTGGTAGGCTTCTTGCTCACACTGGAACAGGATCACTAAGCGGACAAAGAGATTTACTCAGAGGAAAGGGTCCACGTGTCTGCCAAGTAGATCACGACGCATGCGGATGTCCAAGTTGGGGCGGCGCCAGAGTAAGGGCGCGTCGCTGGTTTGGAGGCTGAGGGCGGTGCCCAGGCTGAGGTTTAGAGACACTTATGTCGATATGATGAATGGTTTGGGCCGAACCTTAACGATGAACAGTCGGCCGCATCGAAAAAAAAGAAGGCTGTTGAAGAATTTAATACCAAGGTGGTTATTGAGATCTACAAATCTCTGGGCATACAGGTCTGTTTTCCAACTGATTTCGGTCTCTTCACGCCTCCTTTCATCGTTGTTACCTCTTCCCTCGCAAAGCTAATGGATGGACGAGGGTCACTGATGAAAGCAATAGAGCTCGCCTATTGCTCGGTCGGTCGTCGGTTCGAATCTCCGTTTTGCTTACTTTGTTTTTCTTTTCTGTGATAAAAGCTGAACTTCATTGGATTGTATACTTCAGAAAAATTTTGGAATTTACATTACATAATAGAATTCAATTATTTGACATTGGACTTTCTACAGATTTGTCGAATTCCAATATACTATGGAAATTTCCAACTTTAAAAATAAAGATAGCATTGCTAAAAATAAATTCAACCACCAAAAAGATTGATAAAAGCAATAACGCTCCCCTCTTTTTTCTTTCGCCGTCGGTTCGAATCCTGCTGGTTCAGTTTTGATTACTCTACAATCTGCTTGATGCAATGCAATCTGTACTTTCACAAGCTGCAGTTGTTGGTATCAGTTGTCGCCTGGATGCTGACCAACTATTGGAGAAAAGAGTAAGATCGCGCTTTTCGCATCGAAAATTTTTGTTCTCTCCTCCTTCTGTTGAGCATTTACAGAGGTTCTTGGAACATGCACTTCTTCTTCCAACTGATTCAAGTTTTCCTCATGGTGCGTATGCAGCTAAGTTCAATGCTCGGCTGATGGACATTACAGAGAACAAGGATTTCAAGGAAATTTTGAACAATGTTGTGAATGTGGATCTTAGTGTAAGACGAATACTGGATTTTATATTTCGAGCTGTCTGTGATATAAATCAAGAATCTGGATTGCTTTCATTGGGAAATTTCAGGACTGCATTTTCATCAATTCAGCGACAACAATTTTAATGCTGTTATGAAAGAGTATGAAGACCTTCATGCTGCTCATCCTACTTGCGATCTCTTCTCAAGACAGATTTGTTTGAGAGCATTTGAGAATTTGTTAGAGCGGCAACTAATCACTTTCGCAGATACCAGAGGGCAAAACATTGCTATAGGATTTCATCCTGTGAAGCTACTCATTTCTTCTCATGAGCTACATGATGGAGTTTACGAAAATGCAAACACAGCTCTGACTGATAACTTTCCGCAATTCATTTTCATCATTCGATATACCTCAACAGGCTTGAATCCAGTTTGAAGACATCTAATTCATACTTTTAACATTTTTTAAGCTCTCATAACAAAATAAGGAATTCATGAAATCAACGCAGCCAGCATAAATATTGACACAGATTTTATTTTTCACACAGAATGTTCATGGAGACTTATCTTCCACACAGGTTGTCATTAGTGGTTTTCCACGCTTTCACTCTTATGCAAACACTGGTTGGCTCCTCCTTTTTTGCTGGTTCCTGCACGGTAATGCAATGCATGTTGTCACCCGAGTGCTGGATGGGCCGCTAGGGATATATGCTGAGGGCCATGGGAGGCCAGGCCACGGACTGATCGAATTGCGCTAACCTTAATTTAAGTGACACAGTTGTAAATTCAGATCTGTAACCGTGTGCTATGATACCACATATTGAAACAGAAGTGTCCTCAGACAGATAATTCTATTAATCAGAAAAATATAATTACATGATTGATTTGCAAGAGCTTACACCCGAACTTAACAAACACTCTTGCAATGAGCTATTTATAAGCTCCATGTCCTAACTACCTCTAATT
>APFE030265414.1:0-12881 GCA_000404065.3 Pinus taeda | reverse complement strand
GCTATCCCTGCAAAAACTTATCAGAGAAAATCATCATTTCAACCTATTTTATGAAGGAAACCAAAAAGGTCAGAGCCTATTAATTTTGAAAAAGTGTCAACAACCAAACATAAGAAAAATGAGTTTTCATTGAAAAAATCAAAATGGATGCTATATCAAGTCATTTCTCCTCATTTGCAACCTATTACACATTTTGAGAGCTAAGAGTATCATTCAAGGGTGATTTTGCAAGTTTGAGGCAAGTTTGTGAGTATTTGGGTCAGCTCCAGGGCGCGCGGCGCATCAGCATAGGCACGCGGCGCACCAGAGGCGCGCGGCGCATCAGGCCACTTTTTCCTGTGTAATTTAACACAGGCGCGGTGCATTCAGAGTGCGCGGCGCATTGGGTAAAGCGCGCGGTGCATAGGGCTTGTGCTTGCAAATTCACCAAGAAATCGCTCAAATCACCTCTCCTCACGCCTAAATTCTCAGGTAGGCCTGCAATCATGATTTGATTTTGTTTTTTGATGGTTTATATGAAGAAATTAGCTTCTCTTTGTCATGAAAACCAAGTGTACAAAACCCTCCATGTTCATCAAATTAAATTGATATATTAGGATCCATACAACCATCGTTTCTAGGGCAAGAGTACTTATACATCACAAAGATAACATTCATAAGCCTTGAATTGTTGATTTGGCGTAGCATCAAATGTGCTCTAGGCCTCGAATTTTGCAGGTAGGCTTGGGCACATGTATTCCAAAGAACCCCGAAAGTGTTTTGAGAAATTCCACCCAAAAGTGATTTTATTAAAATAATTAATATTTTTAATGGGGTTCCTAAGTCTAAACTTAGGAAAATTAAAATATTAATGGGTATTAATCTAATCAAGGGTGAAACTTCTAGAAACAACCACTGATCAAGCCAAAACGATCTGAGCCTTTGATTATGATTTGAACTAAGACGTTGGTTGTCCAACAGGAAGATATAAGAAGGGCTTGAGGGACATTTGGAAAACACATAGAGAGATTGAAGAAATCGATTTTCTGAAGTGAGAAGTTCTCAGGAGGAAAATCGATTAAGGAGATCTTGCAGCAAAGGGGTAGTGAGAATCTGAAAGAAGGAATTTCCGGAGATTACAAGGCAGAGGGAGAACAGAAAGGCGTCCAAAGGAACGCTGACGCTGGCCCATGTAGTGCTGACGCAGAGACAGCGAGTCCTTGAGGGGAAGTCGAGTTTCCTGCTAAGGGAAGTCGAAATTCAGTTGCCAGAAGTCGAGGTCTTATTCCAGGAGGTAGAAGGTCGATATCTCAGTCAACAGAGTATCCATAGGAGAGGCAGCGTAATACCTAGGAGGGGTGACGCAAAAAAGACTATTATATATATATTTTATTATATATATATATATATATATTATTATATGTTATATATATATATATATAATATACATATATATATATATATATATATACATATATGTATACATATATATAAGAGAGAGGGAGAGTTACCAATTGATACAGACCAAGTGCACCTTGAATATCTAGAATAACATAATAGATTCATCAAAATTACAAAAAAACAAAATTAAAGTGTGCTCTATACACACTCCACTACCAATAATCAGGTCTTCTTGTACAAATAGAATAAAATGCAAAACATAGATGTGAAGAAAAACATCATAGATTGCTTTTAATTGTTACATTTTTTCAAGAAATAAATTGGAATAATTCCCTTTCCCAAGTAAATCTACTTCAAGTAACCAACCCTTTACAAAATAGTTTAAAAAAATAAGGCCAATTAGAATAATTTTAGGTGACACAGAGAAAGAAACCCAATATGGGTTTGTAGTTGTTACAAACATCAAATCTAGAAAGACAAAAATTTTCAATTATAAACATTTATCAACGATCTCTTGGCTAACCAACTCGGGATGATAAAATAATACCCATAATCAAATTATATACAGTAAGAACCTATGTAAAAGTGAGTATGAGGATCATGCCCACCAAAAGCTTAGGTTGCTAGGAATTTGCTCTGTAACCAAAAGGAAAAGTAGCCATAAGTAAGAGAACATATAATAGATTTAATTTTAATATGACTGTCAATTCTCCTCACCTATTCTATCTCAGTGTTAGGTACACATGCATAAGCGAAATGATAATTTATTTCTAGCATTACATAGACATTCAAATTGTGGTAACCAAACACAGTAATTCTAATGAAAATTTTGAGAAAATTTGATCATGTTGTTGGCATTATGATGTATGCGTTGTACTTGATGGCAACCCACTTGTAGCAGAACAACTCACCTGTATAGGGTAACTAGATGAATCTATAGAAGAGATATAAGATGTGACAGATGTGATGAAATGTAGGACAACTTCAAGGAATCAGTTCAGAAGGCAACTCACTCAGATGAAAGTATAGCAGGTAAACAACGAAGAATTACAGACAGTCTTCACAGAATGAAGAAAAAGAGGTATATGCAGTTCACCATTGACCAAGCTGCGTATACATGCATGTTCACTATATAGAAGCCACGTATACATACACACACACTTTCATAGAAGGAAAAGCGTGTGTTATCACCAAGAAATGCAGTCACATGTACATAAATGTTGTCCAAAAAATTTCATGGTTAAAAATAGGTGTCAAATAGTTGTTGTCCTATGTTCGTTACTTAGGGATCATGTTTTAGAAAGTTATTAATGAAAATCATTTTCAGATACCGTTAGTCATCCTCCATCATGATTGTATAAGGCCTGTCCTATCTTGCTTATGTCACTGGCCCTTTTCGTATTTTCGCAGCGCAATTCTATTGGCTGATTTCGCAGCGCAATGATGCTTTAGTTTTTTCGCAGCATGTCAGTAACCAGCCATTTCGTAGCGCATGTTGCAAACTTATAACTATCTGCGCTACGAAATCGCAGATTCGGGGATTTTGCATCACAGAGTCTTGAAATGTCATGTCTGGGGGGATGAGTCAGTGTGTCCGTCCGATTATTGTCAGTTGGTGTCCTTCCCAAGCGATATGAGCCATCATCCCACCAATAGATTTATAGCCACGCCTATAAAAATCATTCAAACGGTTTTGTAATGCATGGTAGTATATGATGTTTGTTAATGATGCATGAACTGACCCATTTGTGTGATAAGACTGTTCAAATTGCGAAGGAGCCCGAGTTTCTTCTTTAAAGGAACCCGATTGCAAGCGAGCCTACTTACCAAAATTTGAATTTGCCATTTGAGTTGAAGCTGCTGCTGTTTCTCTGTGTGAAAAACTTCAAAGCGAAATGGAGAAGAAGGGGCATCGGTCTGGAAGATGTCAAAGAACAGAACCTGTGGGGTTGGATCTGGCATTGAGAGATGAAGGTGTAAGACAAGCTTTTCAGGATGCGGGTTGCTGGACATTTTGTGAGAAGCTGCAGGGTGGGCATGCTGAGGTAACAAAAGCATTTGCCTTAAATTTTACAGGGTTAAGTTCTAAAGTGTCTATGTTAGAATTCCCTGTGTCTCCAGAGGTTATTGCTAGGGTGACTGAAATTCCGAGAGGAGAGCAGGAGTGGTTTAAAAACTTTAAATTTGATATGAACCCCTGCAAGGAAATCTTGAAGGAACCTTAAGTAAATGAAGATCTTACAAAGGCTGTGCCAAGGAATTATGGAAAGGAACACTATGCACTTCTCCTTACATGTATTCAAAAATATTTAACATGTGAAGGGAGATATACTAAAGTTTACTCCTATCATTTTAAGCTGTTTCTACATTTACAGGCAAAGCATCTATAGATATCCCATTCTACTTGTTTTGTAGCCTCAGCAAGATGTGTGATAAAATTCAGTTGAAGAAGGAGAACTATGAGACATCACTGTTTCATCATGGTTTAGTGAAATTGTTAGTGTTGGATAGTTTGCAGAAAATTGGTCGGGATTGGGATTCTTTTATTTTTATGGCTGGTTTTCAGAGTAAGACAGGCCTCACCCCATTGCCTGTTAGAGAAAGAGAAAAGTCAGATGAGGAACCTACTCTTGCTGAGCTCCAAAAGGAGATAAAAGATAAAAAGAAGACCAAGACTAAATTGAAGGAATCAATGAAGCCAGTGGTTATCAAAGAGCCACTTCAACCATCATCAAGGGAGAAGATCAAGCACAAGAAAGATGCACCTAGATCAAGTGGGACTGAACAGGTATCAAGGGTAAAAACCAGAAGTCAATTAAGCAGGGAGAAGGGCAAATCAGTAGCTGTTGAAGAAAGCCAAATATCGAAGGCTAGTTTAAATGATTTGCTTGAGGCTATTGATTTTGAACAGGCTAAATCAGTGCATATTGAGCCAATGCACATTGACTTAACTCAATCATCACCAGAGAGCACTAAAAAATCAAAAGCCTCGAAAAGGTTAAGGTTTGATGAACCTGGTAAAGAGTTTGTGTTCAGACCACGAAGGCCAGTTACAAGGAAACAAATCAAAGAAGAGGGGAAAGTGCATGAAGAGGGGGTAGCTGTAAAGTTGCCCAGAACAGAGAAAGTTGAACAACTGCCCAAGACAGAAAAGGCAGAGAAAATAAAGAAAAAACCTTTTACAAGAAAACAAGCAGGAGAAATGGAAAAACAATCCAGAACAGAAGAAGCAAAGACTACACCTACAAAGGACCAGTGGGAGGCAACCGAAAAAGAAATGGCTGAAATGGAGAGGGTCGTAGCTGAAATTGCAGCCATGGAAAAGGAAGTTGCAAAGCTAAAAGCACATCTAAATAAATTAGCTGCCAAATGAAATTGCAGATTCTAAGTTAGGTGTTGTTCCAAAGTTGTGCTTTTTGCTTAAGTTCATTGTTTTTAAGGCATGCAAGCACGGCTATATAAATCCAAGGTAAAATAGGAGTTTTGAAACCAGTGGCAGAGCTGTTACAGTCACAGAGAAGACATTCACTAAAGACTGTGTTTTTGAAAAAAACAGCAGTTTCGTAGCGCGCTACGAAACTGCTGTAGGTGCTATTTTTTGAAGAAAATTAACAGTTTAATGATGAGGTCAGCAAATTTTGAAGAAAATGCCTAATGAACATCAAGGAGACCACATAAGGCTACTAGGGCCATTCAGATAAGGACAAGTATGCATTCTCCATAAAGGTAAAATATTTTGTCTTAAGCTATAGCTTTAATAAAGGTACTTTGTTACCGGTGGTTAGGGTTTGGCTGAAGATGCATACGAAGATTTGGGCTTGTACACCTGTTCAATCAACAAGGCTTCCAACATATCTGGAAATATGGTAATGCTCATAAATTTTAGAGTATTAAAGAGCTGGGAACATATGGCTTAACTTTCGAAGGATGGTGGGAAACAAGGACCGAGAAAACAGGGGTTTGTTCTTATGAATCAATGAATCATCAGCACATTCAGCATCCAATGCTAATTTTGTTTCTTGCATCCTTATCTCAGCTATCACGGCCAAAACTGAAGGAGACAGCTGTCGAAGATCTAGAAAGGAATCATGATACGAGGAGAATAAAATTAGAGTTCAAGTTTGATTAGGACTCTTTGTAATTACAGTTCAATACTTAGTGGATTTAATGAGTCTGTTATAATAGATAGGGATAGTTAATGATAATCATCGAGCTCCCCTCATGCTGGAGGAGGAGGCTCAAAGTAGTTAAGAATGTTTTCTATATATAGAGGAAACTCTGATGTAACAAGGGTTGGATGTTTATGCAAAAAACAGAGTTTATGTTGGCCTGTGTAAAAGACTTTTTACACTAATAAAATGACTACTTTTTCTTCTCAAGATTCATACTTTGTTCAAATGCTCAAGATGTATGTGGTTCTATCTTACCAAATGTAAGTTTTACAGCTCTATAAATATACAATCACTCTGAATTCACCTAGTTCTCAGACTTCCTGTGTATATTAATGAGTTGAGGTTTTTTTGAGAAATATCAGTTTTACAGCTCTATAGGTATACAGTCACTCTGAATTCACCTAGTGCTCAGACTTCCTGTGTATACTTATGAGTTGAGGTTCTTTGAGAAATGTTTTGAGTGTTTAAACATTACATGCCTTGACTTCCATGAATGAGTAGTTAATAGTTTACTGAAATATTGTTTGACTCCATGAGCCCAATGGAAGAAATGTTATGTTGTATTTCCAACCATCATGTTTATTTAAGTTCTTATTACAAGAGTTAGCCCTCTTAGTGTTTAAAGATAAATCAATAGTTTATTTTGAGAGAGCCCTCTCAGATTAGGGAGGCTAATCCTTAGCCAAAAGTCTGGTCTGAAATAGTTACATAGAGTCTAACTGATTAGCAGCCATCAGTACTGATTTTGTGATAACAGCGTGTATACCTTGGAAAACTAAATTTTTGGTCCTAAGTATTTGGTCCATGGTATTTTGATCCATGGTAATGGTCCAAGGTATTGGGTCTGAGGTATTGACCCCAGATATTTGGTCCAAGGTATTGGGCCTTATAGGTTTCAGTCCATGGTATTGAGAAAAGCCTAAAACTATAAAAGGAGGAGAAGATCATTAGGCCATGGCACTCAAGCATTGAGTATCTGATGAAGAGTGAGATCTAGTATGCAGGTTATTGGGTTATGGTGCATTGCTGGATCTGAACCAAGGAGGAACCTAAGAGGTTGATGGAGGATAATATCTAATGATGGGTTGGGATCTTAAGGCATAAAATGAACTATCATTATGTGTTTTTGCTCATGAATATTCTAGATCTGAATACTGACACATATATTATTCTGTAAATGATATGATTTGGGTAGAACTGAAGTCTGGTATAACTACAGAATTATGAATTAATATTTGTAGATGTATATGTTGGTTGGCTTTGAGGAAAGCGCATATACACGTAGGTTCAGCACATGAAAGTAGCGTATACCTTATAATCTATGTTTTAGTTGCTGCTATTTGTTGTTGCAGTGTTCTGGGTTCTGGCTTGGGTTCTGGTTACTGTATTCTAGTGAAAACATTCTGAAAGATCAGATTGATTGGTTGTCAAAGTGATTGATTGATTTGGTTGTGGTTGGTTCAATAGGAGATTGGTTGATGCAGATATATTTGAAGATTGATGTAGTTGATGGATCTAGTCTGAAAATCTATGAAACATGATCCCTGGAAGAAAAGAGAAGGTTGTAGCCTTCTGGAGGCTGGCACCTATATACTAGTAAACATATCAGCTAGTACAAGAGCTAGGGGGTTGTAGCTCCCTTCTAGTAGAAGCTGGAGAACGAGAGAAGGTTGTGCCTTCTGTAGGTAGAAGCCTGCGTACTGGTATAAGACTGCACCAATACAAAAATTGTAAACATAATTCTCTTATTATTAAAAGAAGACAGAGACGATTGTAGTAGGTGGTTTTCACCCACATTTGGTTTCCACCTTATATATTGGTGTTCATGTGTATTTATTATGGTCTGTTCTATTTTTACTACACCTGGTTACTGTTTATATGGTTAATGAAGTTCTGATGCACTGATTAAAGATCAACATATGATGAATTAACTGAATCATAAGTTTACTGGATATATGCTAGTTGCCTTAAACACAGTTACGTGTACACATGAGCTCCATTAACTGAAGTAGCGTATATACATCTGATTATGGAAATGAAAAATTGTTGACTTGCTAATACTGATTCACCCCCCCTCTTAGTATTATTTTTGACAATTGGTTTCAGAGCAGGTCCTTCAGAAGAAACTTGATCGCTTGAATGAAGATCCATCATCATGAGTAATCAAGAAAGAGGGGGATCCATTAGACTGCCAATATTTGATGGGAACAACTTTTTTATTGGAAGGTAAGAACCACAACCTATCTTCAATCTCTTGGAACAGATGTCTGGAAATCGTGGAAGTAGGATATACATTTCCATCAGCAATTCCTACACTAAAGCAGGTAAAAAGCAATATGAAACCAATGCCAAGGTTGTCAATACATTATTGGGAAGTCCGTCACAATAAGATTTTGTCAAAGTTATGTAGCTCAAATCAACCAAAGAAATATGGGACAAAATCATTCTAGGCTACGAAGGTGACTCTTAGGTAAAACGTGCTAAATTGAAAACACTAGAAATTCAATATGAAACTCTTAAGATGCACAATGATGAAAGTATAGCTAGTTACTTCTTACATATAGATGAGATTGTTAATTGCATGACGAATCTGGGTGAAGAGAAAAAGGAAGTTACCTTAGTTTAAAATGTTTTAAGATTCTTATCTACTAAATTTGAATCAAAAGTATCTGCCATAGAAGAAAAGCAAGATCTGCAGACTATTACTATGACACAACTTCACGGAATCTTAATTGCCTTTGAGATGAGAAAATGAGGTCCATTAGATATGAGAGAAGCCACATTTAAAGCTTCAGCAAAAGGAAAAGAAGAAATCAATGAATCAGGAAGAAGAAGAGGAAGCAAACTTTGTCAAGAATCTCCAATGGGGTTCCGGAAGATTTCATTATGCTGCCAAATGTCCTCATAAAGATAAATATGATAAAGGGAAGGAATCTGCAAAATGGAATAGGTGTAAGTAAAAAGAGCTACTATACTCATGAAGATAGCGACGGTTTATCAAATAGCGATGAAGATGAAAATAGTAATGACTATAGACTTCTGATGGCTTATGAAGATGATGATTTTTTGGATGCTTTAGATGAATATGATCTTTATGAAGAAATCTCTAAACTCAAAATCTATTTATAAGAAAAGAATATGATTATAAATACCTTTACATACCAACTTGCTGAAAGAGAAAAACACAATGAAAAGTTAGAATGTGAAATTGTAGGTCTAGGAAAGGATCTTGAGAAAACAAAAGCTCTCAATCTTAGATTTTTTAAAGGATCAAAAAATTTAAATGAAATTATCAAAGTGCAACTCTCTCCTATGATAAAGACAGGTCTCAGGTATATTGAAGAAACATCTCAATCACAGAAGCCATCAACCTCCACAAAAAGCTATCTTGATGCAACAAAGAGCAATGAACAGTTTGGGAACCGTCAGCAAAGGCATAAAGTAGATCACTAGGTGAATCAGGCTCAATTTACTTCAAGGATGAACAAAAGCCAAAATCAACATCAGGTAAATAGTACTCAATTTGCTAGAAACTACAATCAACAGGTCAGTAGTTTCGATAATCACAGGAACTTATTTAATGGTCAATGTTTCTAAAGTCATAATTTTGGACACAAAGCTGCTCAATGTGTTGCTTACAAAACTATCATGACTAAAGAAGCACAAAATCAAAGGAATGTGATAGGGATCAAGAAAAGTTCCTATAATAACTTTTCTCTTCTTGAAAATGAAATAGAATGCTGCTCAAAACACATAACAGGTGACAAAGAAAAACTACACTCACATAATGCCTTAGAAAAGGAAAAGAGTGTCTCTTTTGGAAACGACACTCCTGCTGTCATAAAAGGTAAAGGCTCTGTCTTCTTGAAAGAAAAAGTTAAATCTGGGAATGTTATGTATGTTGATGGTTTAAAGCATAAACTATTGAGTGTGATTCAAATGTGTGATCAAGGAAATGAAGTAGTGTTTCGATCAAATGGATGTGTTGTTCGTGAGCTTGATACAGGAGAAATCGTGATCAAAGGGACAAGAAATAAAAAAAACCTATACATACTCAAGGGAGGACAACAACATTTCTATCTAAGCAAAAATTATTGAAACTAGCTATGGCACAGAAGATTGGGACATCTAAGCTTTTCTCAAATAAGATATGTAGATTCGGGGTTGTTCGTGATCTTCCAGATATCAACATTCCTGAAAATACTATATGCAAATCATGTCAATTCAGTAAGCAAACCAGATCTCACTTCATCGAAAAGGAAGGGTTAGCTAGTAAGCCTCTTGAACTTGCTCATACAGACTTATGTGGACCATCAAGGAAAAAGTCACCTCGTGGAGAAGAATAATTTATATTATTCATTGATTATTTTTCCAGAATGTGTTGGATAGGTCTTCTAAATCATAAAGATGAAGCATTTGAAAAGTGAAAAGCCTTCAAAGATCTGGTTGAAAATGAATCATATCGCAAAATCAAATGCCTCAGATCTGATCGAGGAGGGGAATTTACCTCGGATGAATTTTTTGACTTTTGTGAACAACATGGAATAAAAAGGCAATTCTCCACTGCAAGGAATCCTCAACAAATTGGAGTGGTAGAAAGAATGAACATATTTTTTCAACAAATCACTCATGCTATGCTAGAAGAATTTGGAACTCCTACAACCTTCTGGGGTGAAGCTGCATTCACCACCATTACTATTCTCAACCAAGCAAATGTTCGGGTAAACAACACTCAAACTCCACATGAACTTTGGTATGGTAAGACTCCTACTGCAAAATACTTCAAAGTTTTTGGAAGCAAATGTTACATAAAAAGGACTGATGAGAAACTTGGTAAGTTTGAACCCACAACAGATGAAGGTATTCTTCTTGGATACTCTTCCCGAAGTAAAGGATATAAATGTTACAATAAAATACTTGGGAAAATTATTGAAAGTATTGATGTTGTGGTTGATGAAGAATGTAAAAATCCAAAATAGATAAAAACCAAAGATTATGACAACGAAGAAGATGAGGATCATTTTCCCACATCAAATCACACTGATTCTGAAGAAGAAACCAATGAAGCACCAGAAGATGAGATAACAATAGAAGAAAAAACTACGTCCAGGTATGTTCAGAAAAATCATCTAGAAACTCAAATTTTAAGGGAAAATGGGGCAGGTGTGCAGACTAGAAGAACCATTGCCGAAGCTTCAAGATATCTAGCATTACTATCTTCCACTGAACCTCAAAATATAAATGAAGCATGCAGAGATGAATGTTGGGTCAAGGACATGAATGAAGAACTTGAGCAAATCGAAAAGAATAATACTTGGGAATTAGTTCCTAGATCTCATGATAAGAATATCATAGGAACTAAATGGATATTCAAAAACAAGCTGAATGAAAATGGATAATTTATTAGAAACAAGGCCAAACTTGTTTGTAAAGGATATGCTCAACAAGAAGGTATAGATTTTAAAGAAACTTTTGCACCTGTTGCTAGACTTGAAGTTATAATACTGCTTCTTGCTCTTTCTAGTTTTCATAAATTCAAAGTATACCAAATGGATGTAAAATCTACCTTTCTCAATGGAGACTTAGAAGAAGAAGTCTATATTGAACAATTAGAAGGATTCATTCTTGGAAATGATGCAAAACTTGTATGCAAACTCAGAAAAGCTCTCTATGGTCTAAAAAAGGTTCCAAGGGCATGGTATTACCATCTTGACAAATATCTCCGCCAACAGGGTTTTTCAAAGGGGTTAGTAGATAGAAATCTATATAAAAGATGGACACTGGTAAATTGCTAATAATTGTTGTGTATGTTGATGATATCATTTTTGGTAGCAACAAAGAATCCATGAGTCAGAATTTTGCTTCAATAATGCAACAAGAATTTGGAATGTCCTTGCTTGGTGAGCTTACCTATTTTCTTGGTCTACAAGTTCAACAAAATAAAGATGGTATTTTTCTCTCACAAACCAAATATCTCAAATAGATCCTGAAAAAGTACGTCATGGAAAATTCTGAACCAGTATGTACTCCAATGGTAATAAGATGCAGTCTTAGCTCAAATGATGAATCAATAGCAGTACATCAACCAACTTATAGATCCATGATTGGCAGTCTGCTTTATCGAACAGGTACCCGACCGAACATCGTGCATGTAGTGGGAATAGTTGGAAGATTCCAAGCAAATCCAAAGGAATCACACCTTCAGGCAGACAAAAGAAATTTCAAATATATTCAAGGAACACAGAACATTGGCTTATGTTATCCTAGAGATACTGATCTTACACTTCATGCATATACATATGTAGATTGGGCAGGAAGTGTTGATGACAGAAAAATAACTAGTGGTGGTGCATTCTATATGGGTTCCAGGTTAGTGTCTTGGTTCAGTAAGAAGCAAAGCTCAATTTCTTTATCTACAACTGAAGTAGAATACGTGGCTGCTGTGTCTTGCTACACACAACTAATTTGGATGATGCAAACCTTGCAAGACATTTAGATCACATGTACTACACCCATCTCAATTATATGTGATAATACAAGTGCCATCAATATTTCAAAGAATCCAGTGATGCACTCCAAGACCAAGCACATACCCATCAAATATCATTTTCTACATGAACAAGTTCTTAAACAAAAGGTCAATTTGGAGTATGTTCCCTCCAAAGAACAGGTGCTGATATATTCACTAAACCACTGCCAAGAGAGACATTTCGATATCTTAGGCAAAAACTGGGAGTAGTTTCTGCATCATCATGTTGTTAAATCCTATTTTTCAGAGAAAGGTGGTTATATGCGAGTTTCATGAAGCATAGTCGCGTACATACGCGAGTTTCTGTCGGCACAGTTGCATATATGTTGGTTTAAAGAAAAGCAGCAGGCCAGACTAAAAAAAATGGGTTCTGCTATGGTTCAGTCACTTATCTGCTCTGTTTGATGATGGTATGGCATAGGTTCAAGGGGAGTGTATGCTTCTAATAATGCATTGTTGGCATTATCTTGGTACATATCTGCATAATTGTCTTGATTCAGGTGACTCCTTTAATGATGGAAATGTATAGGTTGCTGATGTTGCTTATGGTGCAAATTAATAGTTGATGACTATCATGGTCTTGTTTAGGTCTAAATGTCATGTATATCTTTTAAATTTGTACCCCAACTATGCATGGGAAGTGTTAGAGTCGGTCTAGTTATCCCTCCATCAGAGATCAAAGCTCTTTTCGCATTTCATGTTTTAGGTGTCCCACCAGTTTTCATCAGTTGCATTTCGTTAGGCATGCCATAACTCTGATGGAGTGATCTGTGTTATTCATTCCCCTCGTGCATATCACT
>APFE030265408.1:528516-548149 GCA_000404065.3 Pinus taeda | reverse complement strand
AACAATTCGTTTGCAAGTGTTTTCTGTGTTTTCAAGGGATAGGTTGCCAGCTCTATTGGAGTGTGAGGACTTCTTCGACGGGAATAGTCACCTCCAAGGATATCAAGGGTCCCGCAAGTTGTGCAAGCCAGCAACCTCATAAGACATCAAAAAGATCTATTTTAGAGGGGGTTTCCTGAGCCCTTGCTTGTTTTCTATCTTGAAAAATTATTGCAAATTGTCTTCTTTTATTTGAAAGCATTTGTCTTCATCACGAAAAATATAAAACAAAATAAAAAAATTTAAATAAAAAATTTTCCTTCAGGGTTTTAGATTAAATTTTAAATTTTGTTTTAAGTTTAATCTTTGTCTGAAGGGGTATAAAAATTTTTGTGGGAAAATTATTTTTGTTGCCAGATTCAGTTGTTTTCATGTTATATCTTTCACGTTGAGATCTGAAGTTTTAAGTCGAGATATGTATGATATCTGGTTGATGGTTTATAACTCATGGTGGTTTGAAGCATTCATCCTTTCCTTTTTTTAAATCTTCAATTGCTGGATATCATTTGGGTCATTCAAAGAGCACTGTGATTTAGCTGATGAAAAATGATTGTTGTTCACGTTTCACGTTTCTATATCATTTAACAAGTAATCATCTTAATAATGATCTCTCAAGGCACTGGTCTGCTAATTAGTCAAATCATTTTAGTGCTTATCCTAATCGTGTCTCGTGTCTCCCAACCAACTGGTCGACAGTTGGTCTTCATCATCTCTCAGGGTCTACCCCCCTTAGCCGCGGGAGACAGGCTTAAACGGAGGGATTGGGGATCAGAGTGACAACCCCCGGTCTGAGCGTTGTCGTGCCAATCTGCGCGACAACAGCTCCTACAGCCAAAATGAGTACCATACGTCTTGTTCTTGCCCTAGCAGCTCAGTTTAAATGGAAAGTTCATCAGATGGATGTAAAAAGTGCTTTCCTAAATGGTGACTTACAGGAAGAAGTCTACATGACACAGCCTCCAGGATTTAAGATTGCCGGTGAAGAACAGAAAGTGTGTAGATTAGTTAAAGCTCTCTATGGACTGAAACAAGCTCCTCGGGCTTGGTACATGAAAATTGATCAGTACCTGACAAATCATGGTTTTCAGCGAAACCCATCTGATGCAAATCTGTATATCAAGAACACTGATGATGATATCTTGTTTGTGGTTGTCTATGTAGATGACCTTATCATTACTGGCAGCTCTGCACATTTGATCCATGAGATCAAACAAGACTTATGCAGAACGTTTGATATGACAGACTTGGGACTTCTTCACTACTGTCTGGGGATTGAATTTTGGCACACTGAGAATCACATCTTTCTCTCTCAGTCCAAGTATGCTAAGAATCTTGTGGACAGGTTCAGAATGCAGGATTGCAAACCAGCCACGACTCCTATGGAACCAGGGCTCAAACTTTCAGCTCAGTCATCTTCTCCTCCTGTGGATGAAACTTTATTCAGGCAATTAGTAGGCAGTCTTATCTATCTTATTGCCACCAGACCAAACATCAGTTTTTCAGTGAGCTACATTTCCCGCTTCATGTCCGCTCCTAAAGCTGATCATTGGATAGCAGCAAAGCGTGTGCTAAGCTATGTGCGTGGCACTTCTGACTATGGACTTCTATACACTCGCAGTTCCGATCCTATACTCAGTGGTTACACAGATTCTGACTGGGCTGGTTCGGTTGATGATCGTAAATCTACAGCTGGGTATGTGTTTAGTCTAGGATCTAGTGCTGTCACCTGGACTAGTAAGAAGCAGCAAGCCGTGGCTCTCTCCTCCACCGAAGCAGAATATCGAGGAGCAGTTAAGGCATCCTGTGAGGCAGTTTGGCTTCGACGTATGCATGCAGACATGCATGCTTCCCATACAGGTCCTACTTCCTTGTTTTGTGATAATCAGGAAGTGCTCAAACTTGCCAAAAATCCCGTCTTTCATGAACGAACAAAACATGTGGAAACTCATTGCCACTACGTTCGCCAGCTTGTTGAAGACGGATCCGTTCAGCTGAAATATGTTCCCACCACAGAGCAGCTCGCAGACATATTCACCAAGCCTCTTGGTCCTGCTAAATTTGAACAATTCAGGGGGTCTATTGGTGTTGTAAATAGATTGAGCATTAAGGGAGGGTATTAGAATAATTCTAATATTAGTTTAATGCTCATTCTTCTAATTGTTGCTATTTTCCTTTCTTTAGCAGTTTCTTAGATGAAACTGAATCTCACATAGAAACTTGATGTTTCTATCTTTGTAAAATATCTCTGTATTATTATTGGGTATTCAACTCAATCAATTATTTGAATTCATTTGGAAATCCATATGCGTGTTTCGCACTGTTTTAATCCATACATTACGTATTTTTAGCTTCATGTGGGCATGAAAATCGAGGCAAAGTGGGCACAGTTTTCAAGGAGTTTTGGGCTAAATAGATAAGTTGTATTTTGTTGTTTTGTTTTGTCTGCAAATTTATTTTTCTTGAACTTGAAAGATAAATAAATTTGTTTGAAGAGCTCTCTAACAGGTTTTCCCCTGGGAAGATTGAAGGGGTTTTGCCTGGGTCTAAGTTGACCAAAAATTTGTGTATTTTTATGTGTGTTGCTGGTCTGGTTATGTCCATATTTATTTTCAGTATGTGTTGACAGTCCCATGTGTTTTATTTTGAAAATTTCATTTGCAGAATTCTATGTGTTGAATGTATGTTTATGGGAAAGGGCATTTAAGGTGAAACTAAAACTGGCTCTGGATTGCAGGAAACTTTTTTTTAGTCATCAAATTTCAACAAGGCTCCAACCTTGTCACTTTGGGGCACCAATCTCTAGGGCTCCAACCCTATCTTTGGTATAAACTCCAACCTGGTCTTCTTGAGGACTCCTATGGACTCCTATCGTCTAAGGCTCCAACCCACAACTTCAATTCGTCAAGATAAGTTTAGTGATTCTTCACGGCTCCCAATATCTTCTGCAACGAGCCCTGACAATATCTTCACCTTCAACACTGCCCTCAAACAATCTCCAAGGCACTCAACTCATCAATGACAACTTTTTCTTCTTATGAAAGTGTCTCCACAACTCTTCATGTTACCCAAACAAAATTCTCCAAGGTTATTCCATCATGGGGGTCTTCAACAATGCATCATGATTTCCATAAAGTGTCTCAAGGATGCTTCCACAAGCTTTTTGAACAAATACTCAACACTGTTGCTCCAATGCTCCAGCTAATGATGCTTCATCTGAAAGGCTCAAGATAGTCTCCAAAATGTTCCAAAGAAACCTTCAAAGTCAACTTAGAAGAGTCTTCACAAACAAGTCTTCAAGGTCACTTTACAAGTGATCCAAGTGTCTTCAAAAGCTGCTTCAAAGATACACTTAAGGGCCAGCTAGCTATAGTCCTTTCCAAGGGTCTGCTCTTTAAATAAGTGTACTCCTATGATGCTTCATCAACAACCTCTTTTCACATGTATACTCCAATGCTAGTTCTTCTTCCAACTGACCTCCAAATGATGCCTAATGGTTTTCCTTTCAAGCTACCAACCAAATGTCACAATATCGAGTTTCCAAGGTGATTGACTGTACTCAATATTAGCCTACAGGTCCGAAGTATACATTTCCTCCACAGTCAACAGCAACAAATCCAGTTGTTATACAGGTCCGAGATTATGTTTGTAGCTCCGAGGTCATAAAGGATAGTCCACAGTCCGAGCTGTTATGAGATCTGTGTTTAGTTTACCACAGGGTCTGAGCTACAGTGACTGTCCATTGTTCTAAGCTAGTAATCCGAGCTTCAACACTTGTTCATAGGTCCGAGATATGAGTATAGTTCGGCTCTCCAGAAATCAGTTTTGTCCCAAAGTCCAAACTTATGATCTAGTCCAAAAACAAGTTGTTATGGATGGAAGAATCACGAGTGAGTTATCTCCAAGTGTGAGTAGTTCGGACTGGAAGTAAGCACACCACAGGCCTTTAGTAGAATCCCTCCACAGATCCAAGAAGAATGCTCTTACAGGTCACTGTAATCGCAGGTCTGTGTTGAAAACAGCAAGTGCACACGTCAACAACCTTCAAGTCCTTAGATCCTCCACAGTCAGCAAACCGAGTTTCTTCCACAAGTAGATTGTCTACTGGTCCGAGGTCTGGAACAGTCCTTACAAGCTTCAGATCACTGTTCTTGAGGTCACTGTTCCGAGTAGCAACAAATCCGAGCTCCTCTGATCACAGGCAGGTGTGCTTACCACTTAAATTAGCCCAAACAATAAACTTCTATATCCTTCTCGGCATCCTGTTTTATTTTTGTGTCTCTTAATCTGAATTCTGTGTTTTACACCGAATGATAGGAATGACAAGTCTAGATGTCATATATATAATGGTTTTGATCATAAACGAAAAAGACATGTCTCTTGGCCAAGGAACATGAGCCTACACAAATCGGCTTAGGTCGACTAGGATAAAATATATTATTTCATCTTTAAAAGTCATTTTCTCTCAAGTCTAAGAGGAGTTAGAGGGTGTGTAAGGCCTTGTTAGAAAGGGAAAAATATCCTCTACAAGTCTATGCCTATTTCACCTTCAATTAGGGTCATTTTACCATCAAGAAAATTATATTTGTGAAACTGTCATCATTTCATCCATGGCAGCCTATATGTTTTTGGCATTCAAGGTAAAGGCTCCTTCTTTATTTAAGGCTTGACATTAGGATTAGGGCATCTTTAATAAGGCATTTACGGGCATCTATGGCTTCTTCATTAGGGCTCCAAGTGTGACCTTCAACAAGACATCATGGGCATCTTTAACAAGGCTAGGGCATCATATATCAAGCATTAGTTCTAGGGCTTGCATCAAGAGTATTATTATACATACATGTGCCTAGAAGGGTTTCATGGTAATTTGGCTTATGCATCATGTGACTTGAATATGCATCATCTTCATGCTTAAGGTTTTCTCCTAGGGTTTGCATGAGGTTAGGGCAACATCTCAAAGGTTAGGACATGTATCACAACTACAAGAATATTTGCCATCACAACAATTCCATATAGACATCAATGACAACTTTGACCAACAATAAACTCACCCCTCTGGCCAATGGATTGAGGGACTTGGGATAGAGTACGATCCCTACCCCTTGCAGTAGGTGGATCTCGCCCAATTTGGTGGATGCATGTGTTCTACCATCTAACTCTTCAAGGTTAAGATGGATGATCAGGGACAATTGGGTAGAGTGTGATCCTTACGTTGATCTCACCTATTGTCAGGGACTTTGGGATAGAATGTGATCCCTACACTTACGGTAGGTTGGTCTCACACATTGTCTTTGGTTCCGGGTGGAAGCCATGGCTCCCCGACGACGACGATGATGATGATTCGGATGGTAGCTAAGTCTCCCTGATGGTGATAGAAACAGGGTGGTAGCTAGAGCTCCCCCTGCAACATTTCTTTTCTTTAGATTCGAGAATGTTCAACATGAGATGAACAGAGACAAAAAAAAGATGGTACATGATGACATGATGATCGACAGACATATATTGACCGATGGAATTCTCCCTAGTTGAGAGGGAGTGTTAAATTATGCAACTAGAGTCAAATTCCACTTTGAACAACTCATTTGATGGAGATAATTATTGTATTAAATTCCTCTTTTCGAGAGGACCAAAATCAACCTAAAGATCACTCAAATCGGACAAGGAAAAGTGTGTTTTTGAATTAAAGCCCACATATGTGCAAATTGTCAAGGTTGACTTCAACATCATGTAGGCTCTTGAAGCCCAAACGACATGTCTTTTCACCCTCATCGATTCATATAAATCAGTGTTGAAAATATCGGTATTGGCAAAAATATCGGAGAGGGTCCTGAAAACATCTTATCGACAATATCGACAAAAATATAGAAAAATATCGGTAAACATAAAAATCATTTTTTTTTTCAGATTTTTAAACATAGCCAATATTTTCAAAATATGGTGATATTTCGCTGATATTTTGAAAATATCGCGATATTTTCAAAACGGAAAATATCGCAATATTTACTCAGCAATATATCGTTTTGCTGAAAATATCGTGATATTTTCAATAATTGCCAATATATCAGCGATATTATCAACACAAAATATAAATACAAGAGACCTCAAACCTCATTTGGCACTTCATCACCTCACATCACATCATCTCTCTCCTATTCCCATTGGTTCGTACAACTCAGAAGTGGAAGGTTTTTTCTCTCATGTGAAGGACAGGTGGCTAGTTTTCACTGGGCCAAGTTACATGAATGTTTTTGGGCATTGACCTTTCTGCAATGATTGAGGTTGTTTGAGGAATTTCATTGTTGTTGACCGCATAACAAAGTTTTATTTTTTCTCCCTCCATTGACCAAGTTTGAATAAAGTTTTGGGAGTTGTTTTGACTTATCCTTGACCAACAAAAGAGGCTACATTGACTGGGCATTGAACGAATTAATTGGAGCATATTTCACTGGTTAGGGCAGTCAACTATTGTTGACTTTTTGGAGATTTGGCAGTTGACCAAATTTGACTCTTCCTCATCATCTTTGACATTGGTATATTGATTTGACAATACATTATTTGGATATTGGATATTGGCTAGTCAAAGTTTGACTTTGACTCTTGGATGATGTACTCTCTATGCTAAACATTTGAAGACAATCTAATAGAAGAAGATTTGCAAGGGTTTTTCCCATAGTGGGGTTTTTCCCTGATCATTAACTAAATTTGTGTCTCTTGTCTCTTAGTTGTCTTTCATCGTGCATTTGTCTAATTGTTCTATCTATTATTGCTCTGTTGTCATTGGATAATTGAAGAAGTAAATTGGTAAATTGGTAAATTGGATGCTATTAGATATTACTAAAGTGAGGGTGCAGCACAGTGAGGAACAGCATGGTCATGGAGTCACCTTGGATCAGTGGACGTAGTATGCCTTCTACTCAGCTCAGATCAGCTACCTCATATGCTATCTTCGTAGAGAAGATCTTTGCTCTTATTTAGATAAGTCAATATGTTGACTTCTGATGTATATGTACTATCTCTCTCTCTGTGTTGAGCTATTGAAGAACATATAAGAAGAATTGATCAAGGGTTTCCCCACATTGGGGTTTGTCCCTAGCTAGCACCACATCTTGTGTCCTCTTGCCTTGGCTTGTCTTTTGCGATTTATATTTATGTTCTATCTGCAGTTTACTTTAATGCTAATGTGATTGCTAATCTGGAAAAGATATTGAGCTAACTGTGAAAATTGAAATAAATGCATAGAACATACCTAAATTTAACATGCTTCAACCTGCGTCATGTCGACTTCATGTTGGCTCGCCTTGGGTTCTCCAACCCTCTCTCCGTCGTCGAATTCCCTTGAGGCATTCGATGGCCATAAATCCATCCCAAAAGGTTACCTTGCCGACTACCCCCTCACTCTAAGTGGGAAAACGGTAACGGTGGACATTGAAGTCGTAGATCGTAAACTAGACTATAATCTGCTTTTGGGCCACAGTTGGACTTGTGCCATGAATGCCATTGTGTCTTCAGTCTTCCACCTCATCCTCTTTCCATTGGATGGGAGAATTGTCACAATGGACTAGTTGTCCTTCTGCACCCCAGATTACTCCCCATTGCCTAGCGACATTGTACCTTTAGTGGGTGGCATAACTGACTCTCATGTCAGTATCAGTACCGGCCTTTTGAAGGGTTCTTCCCTAATGGGTTGTCTTCCTCTCCCGCCGCCCATGGTTCCACAAACGGTCTCTATGGTCTCATCTATTCCTCATGAACTGACAGATCCTTGGATCCTCTTGGCCCCTTTAGACATTGACTCTTACAGAGAACAAATGTTGCTATCACCAGCTGAATTGGCCTACCAAGCCATTCAATCTACATCTGAATCTTTAGGTCACGACCAACGGTACCGCCTCCTCTCCCATGAATTCTCCTAACGATCTCCTCAATCAAGTCCTACCTTCGGACGAAGCTATTCGAGAGATCATGTGTTTAGAAGAATGACCTTGGGAGGATTCACACCATCGCGTTTTGATATTTGATTCGAACGTGATGCCTATTCAAATCTTGTCTTTTGACACACCTGAAATCGTTCCCTCACCTCATACAACTATCCAAACTTTGGACTCGGAAGGGAAAATGGACAATCTTTCAAAGACATTGCTCATCGATATTTCGGTCAAGACAGGCATCGTGGAAAACACCCAGATTGGAGCCGATTACACTCCTGAGGAAATTGCAAGCTTCAACTACCCTTTTAAGGACTTCCACGATGTTTTCCCTTGATCTTATGAGGAAATGCATGGCATAGACCCTTCTATTGTCCAACATGAGATCAAGAAGTATCGAGCATTCTTTTTATGGTATTTTTCTTGCTCGTTAATCCAAAAAATCCTGGAGTCTCCTTCTTCGGGCTCATTAAACTACCACGGAGAAGATCAAGCGTTCTTTTTATGGTATTTTTCTTGCTTGTTAATCTGAAAAACCTCGAGTCTCCTTCTTTGGGCTCATTAAACTACGACAAAGAAGATATGAGCATGTTCTTTTTTGGAATTTTTTCTTGCTCTTGAACTGAAAAATCCCCGAGTTACTTCTTCAGACTCGTTAAAAATTTATGAAGAAGATCTGAGCAACTCTTTCTCTCTTTTTTAGCTCATTAAACTGAAAAAGATAGTATGAGCATTCTTTTTAGGGACTTTTTCTCGCTCGTAAAATCGAAAAAACCCCGAGTTACTTCTTTAGGCTCATTAAAAACTTATGAAGAAGCTCCGAGAATTCTTTTTAGGAAATGTTTCTTGCTCGTAAAATTGAGAAAACCCCAAGTTTTTCGCCATTGGGCTCGTTAAACTCCTACGACGACAATATGAGCGCTTTCTTTTTTGGGACTCTTTCTCACTCTTAAATTGAAAAATCCCCTAGTTTTTCCCTTCTTTGGGCTCATTAAATCTACGAAGAATGAATGAGCAATTCTTTTACCTCTTTTTCCTCGCTCATTAAACTGAAAAAGATACCTTGAGTTTTTTTCATTTGACTCGTTAAAATTTGATGAAGAACTATTGAGTTTGTTGTCGCATGACTCATAAAAATTTCACGACGAATATCGAATTTACTCTGTCTCCTTATACTCATAACAAAATGAGGCAAACATCTATTGAGCGTAGGTTTATCTGTTTATCCAAACTCAATAGATTAACTTAACAAAAAGGAACATTTTCAGGTATACTATTAAACCTTTGTCGCACCTGGTTAAAAATTATGACAAAGGGACCACCTTGGAATCGCTCTTTACGATCTTTTCACTCTCAAAATATGAAAAGACCACCGAGTTGACCCGTCTGGACTCACTAAATTAATCAGATGGGGAAAGTGGACAATACAATTACTTTATGTCAGTATTTTGAAAAGATTTTTTTGGCAACAGTCGCTCCCTTGAACATGGCACTCCCTCAGCAAAACCTTTTTTGTGACGGCCTCTCAATATGAACCTTACCATCCTATGAGTTTAGCCTATATACCCCAATGTTCTTGCATCTCTGTCTCCTAACACTCTTTGGTGTTCATGAGTCTAGTGTTGCCTGGTTAAACCCTTTGTGTCGTGCCTTCTATAGTTCAAGGGAAACCCTTTATCTTCTGTTTCCTCCATCAAACCATCAAGCATATCCCTACATCATGCCCTCTGTTGATTCGTCCCAATGCTCAAACTATTCTTCAAAAGACAATCATTCTTGTCCTGTTTCATGTCGACAAATGTAGGAGACACATTCTGGCCTACCTTTCAACAGGTCTCTTCCTATCGACTTCAACACTCTATCTAGGAAGCAAACCCAGAAACACTTCAGTGCCTTGGAACTTGCAGAGATCAGTGGCAGGTTACCTTGTGTTTGGTCAGGGGTTTTCATTATTAGCTCCTGGTTAAACGATTCTACCAGTGTTCGATGACAAAAACATTATTCACACTCGCTAGATTGTACTATGCATCTTGGAGACCATCACCACTATTGGTGGCCATCCTCGTGTCTGTTAACGGTCTCCATTATTGACTAGTAATCAGACGATTTTGTACATGTTTGACCTCAACGCCTTTATTCACATGTATCGAACTATGCTATTGCGGTAAAGCAGAAATCAAGACCTTAGGTAGAGGCTTACATCACTCAACCTTGTTTCCTCTCCCAAGTTGTGTATATTGTTTTTCAGAGACAACTCATCAAAATGATCTTATCATGACAGATGTTCCGCATTGTACTTATCAGCGGCCATGATTGTCATACCTCTTTGTTGAGAAATCACTCTGACATGGCTACTGAGTGTGGGAATGCCCGCCTCAGGACATGATTTTAGTTGTTTTATATATATGTGTTGTATCAGGTTTCTCGTACTCCCAAAGCTCTGATCCTCTCTCTCTTTTTTCGAAGAAAACAACAGTTATATAAAGTATTTCAGCCATCGTCTCTGCCTCCGATCTCACACTTTAGGGGCATCTATTACACAGGAAAATGACCTCCTCATCAACTCAGAGGAAAAGGGCAGGGTGACTGAAAGACTGACCAAGTTCACAAGCCTATTTGTCAATCTAACACTCTCCAAGAACTACCAACCTGCTTTATAAAGCTTCCTAGCCATGCATCAGGTGCGTTAGTCCCTAGGGTAACTATGTTTGTTGCCTTGAGAAGAGCGTTAGTCAACTAAAGTGAGTTTCTATGAGTCAAAGGAGCAAGTTGACCGATAAATATCCCTATATTCACTACTATGTCAACTCATAAAAGCAGGGAAACATCCAGATTCGACCTGTTTGGAGGAATTACTATTCCTAATGGAGTATACAAACAGGGAAAGAGCACAAAAGCATGGAAACATCTCTGCTTTTGCCCAAAGTTACTCAAGAAGGATTTGGCAAGGCTTATCCTCTCATGCTAAATATTTGAGGCTAGGGCCATTGTGAAAGGGTCGAAATATTTGGAAGGATTGCCTATTTGACTGTCGAAGCTTGTATTAGACATTGGCTCTTTAAGGGGTTAAGAAGGGAGAGAGAGAGAGGAGCTGGAGGAGTAAGGGAACACTGATGCAACTGATGGTTGTAATCACTCTTTTCTATCATTAATATAGACATGCAATTGTGTTGTCCACTCCATGGCGTTGGTATTGTAATTTGTTTACATGTTTATGCAACGTTGTTATTATGAGTGGCTTAGATGTATGTAGCTAGATATCTCTATATGTTAGTGCATTGATTGTTAAAGTCATATGTTGTGATATTATGCCTTGTCTTGTCTATGTGCAGGTATTGATCTTGGAGCTAGCTGAAGGGTCTTCCACTCCACTACTTTGCGCTCTCTAGCAACACCATACCAAGACTTGAGATAATAGTCCTTTTTGCTTTGATTCTCGTTTGTCTAACATAGATATATGCATGCATCTCTGGGCCAGCTGCAGCTAATCTGAATGTCTGCCAAGGATCCCAGGAAGATCCTTGAGGGTATCTACATCACCAAACACCTGTGCATTAATTCTATAGCAACTTCCCAAATGGTTCTTGAAGATTTGACTTTTCAAAGGTGTGGGACAACACAGGACCAAGTGGACCCAGCCTATGTTAAGGATAGGGAATCTAGCAACCAATGATGATCTTAACCTAGACAAGGAAGGGGACAGGATCAAAACAAGAATTTCCACTTAAAGGTGTCGAATTGATCCTATGAGGCACTAGCCTAGGGAACATCGAGGTAAAGTTTGATCTCAGAGCTAGGGCTTGGGTTATCTCGCAACTCCAACGTTGGAATGGAATCAAAATTGGAGGCAGCCTTGAGGACACACCAGCGCAATAGAGGCTAGGAGATAGAACTTTTTCTTGGTCTATTTGGTTCGGAAAATGATGCCCTAAGTGACCCAACTTGGCTATACCTAGAAGAGAGAGGGAAAGGAGAAGAAAAGTATTCTTTGAGTGATCGCCTATTTGTGGACCAGTGCCTTAATCCCTTGTGGAGAATGGAGTCTAAGAGAATGATGAGAAAAGAACTTATATTTCGGTCAAGGAGGCCTTCAGGGACTTCATAATGGCTTGCCCTTCCATAATGGGATTTGGCATGTGTTAATGTCTCCAAATTCCAAATGGGGTTAACCAAGTATCCCATTAGGTGGTTTTTACTTCCAAAGGGAATAATATGTCCAAGGTAAATCCTTCAAAAGGTATGTGATAAAGAGGTGAATCGAGTAGGGGATGAGAAGGGGCAACCCTAGGCCACATGCTGGAGTACAAGGGTAGCTAATAAAAGGGAAGCCCACACTTGGGCGTATAATGTATAGGAGGGAGCAATTGTGGTACATGAGGTGCCTTGGCCTTGATTTTTCCACCCTTCTTTATATGTCTTTTGACCTTTTATGATTTTCCTTTAATTGATTGCTCGGGGCTCAAGGGGTAAGAGCATGATGTGTGAGTAATAGCAGTGGATACCCCCTATAAGGTAGGGTGGTTCATTTCCACCAGGGGTTGGGACCATCATGGGTTCCTATATGATGAGGAGGCTCGAAGAACCTGTAGGAACCAGAGTGATGGCGATGATGGTGGGGTAAAGCTCATGTATTGGCTTTTGCCCACATGCTAAATGTTTTTGTCCCAACCATCTTTTGCATTTTGTGGCACATTCTCTTGTTGAATGTCGCCAATTGTGCTTTTACTTCTCTTTTTAGCTGCATCAACCTCCAGGGCATCATTCCAGGCTTGACCCAAGGCATGGGCAAGGGGAAGGGGAGAGTTAGCCCTATGTGGACCCAGTGGAGGAATGTGGACCCAGGTGGGAGAGATGAAGAATGGGGTTATAATGAGTGGAAAGGGGGTAATATATGCGGATGAGGGAGTGGGACCACACAACCAAAATCAAGGTTTCCGATGAAATGCCATCCCTAAAGCCAAATGATAAGTAAAAGAGATCCCACGAGACCAGAATCCAAGGTTAATCATCCAAAGAGGACTAGGGGAAAAGCACAGACCTAGCCCATTCTTTCTACTGGATCCCCCCATTAATCCATGCCCCCAGAAGTGTCCATGATAAGCAAACTACAATACTCAATTACCAAATGACAAGGCATACCTTTAGGTTTGGGAAGCTCACCTTCAAACATATGATCATGGAAGATAGGTGAGGGACCACATGGTTGGCTCAAGTGACGGAGAAGTGGCACAATGAGCTAGTTGGTCGCTGCAAGGGGTTGCTGGTTGCCGATTGAGGACCATCTTGGAGAAAAGAAAATCTCCTAGGGATATCACCCACAAAATGGTGGGTAACACGACCTAGGGAAGGTAGTCCCTACGGACTGTGGCTTAAGGAATGTGGTCTCAAAGAGGCATGTACCACTCAGAAGGAGGTTGAGACAAGGGATTGAGGGGAGTTCGAGAGGCTTAGGAGCCACAACAAAGAGAAGGGGGGCAGCAGAGGAGGAGAGGGGGGCTAGCAGAGGGCAAGAAAGGCTAGACAGAGGGCAAGAGGGTTGAAAAAGGCCCACAGCAAGGTGACAGAGGGTAGGCCGAGGGGATAGGAGGGTAAGGGGAGGCCCTTAGGGCCTACGGCCAGGGCTAAGTGGCCAAAAAAAGGCTGTTGCAGGGCTTATTGAGCCTGCGGCTAGGCCTAGAAGGGTAGAGAGCTAGGGCACAGGGCTATGTTGGGCTTAAAGACCCTAAAAAAAATTCAAACCCTCACCAAAATATGAATTAGCTTCAGATCTTCAATTGCATTGCTAAATTCCTCAATGTTGGCCCTACAAAAATTCTAGAGACTAGATCTTGCCCTTAAGAGTCTAGATCTAGCTCAAAACCCCGACAAATTTCTTAGAATCACTTGGATCTGACCTGCACAAATGAAAATAAGAATACCCAAACCCCAACTAGCTGCAAAACAAGGGTTAGAAAATTATTTACAAAAATTATTCTATAAAGATTATTTACAAAATTAATTTACAAATATACAAAATATATGCTTGAAAAGAGTTTTGAAGAATAATTTTTTTGTAAATTTTAACAATGGCTAGATGTATTTCGAAAGAGATGGATATTAACCACAGCCTTAGCAAAGTAAGAAAATCCCATAAAATATTTGAAGTCCAAACAAGCTCATCTTGAGCCCACAGTCTATGAACTTGGAGCCCAAGGGTCGAGGAACCTGCAACTCTATATATTTCTCAGGAAAAGTCGTTAGATCATACAATGAATCAGATCACCTAAGATAAGTATAATGTCCCAAATGAAAAAAATTTGGAATATTATAGTGGTGTCAGAGCTTAGATTTTGGCTCAGCCGTGGCGAAACTTTTCTATGAGTGAAGAAGACCGACAGAATATTACTTACAGAAGCCAGAGGTATCGGAGCAGGGAAAGGGAGTTAGAGATTACTCCAAACACCGGAGATAATGGGAAAACTGCAGTACCAAAAGATATGGGTGAGCCCAAGAGCAGGGAAGAGATGGCCTTCGATAGCCTCTTGAGGCTTTGAGTGATTTGGCAAAGGGGCAGAAGGAGATGCTGGACGAGATCAAAATGCAGAACTGGGAGCGAAGCACTCACCGAGAGTTCGAAGTTGTATAGACTTCTAGGGCCTCTCAACAGTTCAATCATCTTTCTCCCACTGCGTAGCGGCCATCCTCGAGTGAGCCAACTCGAGCTACTTTACCCTCTTTTATACCCTTGGCGCAAGGAGATATTGGTGAAGGTGAGGACCCATCGTTGATGGGGGAGCATTTATGGGAGTGGTAGTCCATGGGGGCAGACTTCAGAGAGGCTCTGACCTTCAGAGATTTTTGCAAGCTCAAGCAGAACGAGAAGGGGAAAGGCTATGGTACTCAGAACTATGAGCTACATCGTTCTATTGGGAAAATGTATTTCCCTACATATGATGGCACTTCCAAGTGCACAACACGTGCTTGGGTGAAGAAGCTGGATACATACATCCAACTGAATCGAATGACAGAAGTAGAAGCCATCAAGATGGCCACATTGCACCTGGAGGGGGAGGCACACAATTGGTGGTTTCATGGTTTGTCCACTGTGGGGCATGCCAACGTGACCTCCTATGAGGATTTCACACGAAAAGTAGTGAAGCGCTTTGATCGGAAGGATCCGGAGGCTCACTTCAGAGAGTTGACCCAGCTTTGACAGACAGCGCATCCAGAGCATTATATCTCGGAGTTTTTGAGGGTCTCAGTCATGGTGCCTGATTTGTCAGATGCGAGGAGAGTATACACATTTGTGGAGGGATTGACATAGCCATTGCAAGGACTGGGGATGTCTCGCAAACCATCTACTCCTTTGGAGGTAGTATCTTGGACTCGGGATTTGCAGGGGGCCATCCCCAAGGCTCAAGCTCCATTTCCTACATACCCTTAAAAGGGAAGTGACACTCAAACACCCACAGTGCCACAGTGCAAAGAGCAGCCCAAGGGAGTGGTCAGTTAGATGACGAGACCAGGAGAGACCTCAAGAGGAAGAAGTTATGCTTTACATGTCGTGAGCCTTGGGCACCTAGTCGTCGGTGCACAACAGGCAAGGCCCATTACATCGAGGACTTCTTAGACATTGATCAAGAGGATGATGAGGAGTTGGAGTTTGGTGGCGGAGACAGTGAGGAGCCAGCAGGGAAAGGACCACCACCACCACCTCAAAGAGGAGCATCCTTCGCACCAACAGGGGGAGTCCTAGCTTCTTTGTGCGGGATTCCCAAATTCTTGACTTTGACGATCAGAGGTACGGTCGGGGCAGCATGTCTCAGTCTTGGTAGATAGTGAGGCCACCCACAATTTTATTGATGCTCAGATGGTCCAGAGGAGGGGCATCACCACTACAAAGTTTGAAGGGTTTTTAGTGTAGGAATTTACAGGGTAAGTTCTTCAGATAGAACACCAAAGGACACCGCTCACCAACAGATCACAAATCAATACACCAGTATGCTTGACACGGTTAAAACCCTCAAAGAGGGAAACAATCCATGGCTTGAGCCAACGCGGCCACTTCAGGCAATTTATTAATGTAAAAGAAAGAAAATTTACATAAGCTTCTCTCACAAACGGTCACCTTACAAATGACCCTCCATGCTCTTTAAATAGAGATCATGGACCAATCGGGTGTTAAGCCATGGATGAAGTGTCGGTAATACCGAGGAGAGAATGAACCATCGAATCACTTCATGTCTAGAACATATTGTGACCGTCGAATTGTAAGTGACAAAAGTACATAGTCAAGAAACACACTTTACCTAACTCTACACTAGACCAAGTTATACTTAACTATTTCCTATGTGTCGGAATATCCTAACATCCCCCCTAAGAACAACTTGGGATAGGATTGAAAGATGTACAAATATGACACAATAGGAGAAGGAAGGAGGCATTAGAGCCTATCCCCCCTTAATGACAGCTTCCTGAACTCCAACCATAAATCGAAGTTTAGTAAACTTCGCCTCTGTGAGAGCCTTTGTAAAGATGTCTGCAACTTGATCATCGGTTGAACAATATTGCACTTCAAGAACATGGTCATGAATGAGCTTTTTGATGAAGTGCATGTGTAGTTCAATGTGTTTGTTGCGCTGATGTTGGATTGGATCGTTGCATAGTTGAATGGCACTTTGATTATCACACCAAAGTGTAGTCAGATGTTGCTGCTGAAAGCCAAACTCTAACAGGATCTGACGAAGCCACAGGGCTTCCTTACTAGCTTCTACGGCGCCACAATACTCTACTTCTACTGAAGAAAGAGAAATGGCACTTTGTTTCTTGCAAGCTCATGTAATAAGTCCAGAACCAAGAGTGAAGACATAACCTGCACTAGACTTCCAATCATCAGGGTCACCAGCCCAATCGGAATCAGTGAAACCAACCAATAGAGGAGATGCTTATGCACTATAATGAATCCCAAACTGAATTGTACCTCGAACATAACGAAGTATCCTTTTAGCTGCTTTCCAATGACTTTCATGTGAGTTTTGCATAAAGTGAGCAATAAGGCCAACAACAAGGAAAGGTCAGGACGGGTATGGGTTAGATACAAAAGTTTTCCTACAAGCTGACGGAATAAGGTAGCATCAACTTCAGGGGAAGTACAAGTGACTAAAAGTTTGGCTCTAGATTGAAAGGGAGAAGGGGTTAGCTTATAGTCTTCCATGTGAAAGTGGCGTAGAAGATCACAGGCATACTTGGACTGGAAAAGGGAAATACCTTCCTTGGATTGCAAGACTTGAAGACCAAGAAAATAATGCAAGTGTCCTAAGTCTGTCATTTCAAACTAATGCAAGTGTCCTAAGTCTGTCATTTCAAACTGCTTTTTAAGGTTGGACTTCACATGGTTTGTAAGGTTGGGATCACTACCAGTAAGGATAAGATCATCAACATAAAGAATAAGAATGATAACAGACTTACCCACTTTCTTGGTGTAGACAGTATTGTCAGAATGACACCTAGAAAAGCCAATTTCTAAAAGAAAGCTATCCATTTTGGCATACCAAGCCCGAGGGGCTTGCTTGAGACCATAAAGGGATTTCTTAAACCGACATACAAGGCTAGAGTCTATTTGTATAAAGCCAAAGGGGTTGTTCCATATAGATTTCTTCATGCAAGTCCCCATGCAAGAAGGCAGATTTAACCTCCATCTGATGGACTTCCCATTTGAAAGAAGCAACAAGGGAAAGAACAAGGTGGATAGAGTTCATTTTGGCAACAGGGGAGAAGGTTTCAGTATAGTCAATGCCTTCAACTTGTGAAAAACCCTTAGCAACAAGACGAGCTTTATGTTTATCAACTTTTCCATATCGTCCAAACTTGGTTCTATAAACCCATTTGCATCTAACAAGTTTTCGTCCCTTTGGAAGAGGAACAAGATCCCATGTATCATTTGCCAATAATGAACCATATTCTTCATTCATAGCTGCGTCCCAATCTGGATGGTCTGAAGCTTCTGCAAAGGTGGCAGGATCATAATTCGTTGAAGCTTGAGCCAGTAAAGAAGAGGCTCTATAGAACTAAGAACGTGTACGTCGTTGATCTGTAGGATCACCTGCAAGAGCACCTGCTGCATGTTGAGTAACACAGACCCATTTTAGAAGCTGAGGAGTTGAAGGAGGATTCGGAGAAGGTGGGAGAGGATTGTCATCCTCGCTGTCATCTGTTTATTTGGGGTAGCATCAGATGTGCTCTAGCCACGAAAATTGGTGGAGAGGTTAAGGCACATGAGATGTCCAATACCCAGAAAGGGTTTGGGCAGATTCTAAATAGCTTGGGAGATATTAAAATAATTAATATTTTTAATGGAGTCCCTAAGTCTAAACTTAGGGAAAATAAGATATTAATGTGAATTAATATAAAACTGTGTTAGAATGGTCCAAAAGTCATGGATCAAACCAGATCTAATCTTAGCCGTTGATTAGGGACTTAATCTCGGCCGCTGATTTGTCAACGAGAAAAGTATAAAAGGAGGCTTGAGGGTCACTTGGAGAACACAACAAGAGATCAAGATTTCGACTTTTTTGACACTAGGTTTGCTGAGAAAGTTGAGAGTGATCAAAGGTGCAGCTAAGGGCAGTGAATACAGAAGCAGAGAGGCAGAGATAGCACCGGGAGAATCAGCGCAGTAGTCGGAGAGAGGGATGCAGAAGCAGCCAAGGGTTCACGCAGAGCCAGCCAGGAGTTGCGCAGTGCCTCAGAGGGCTAGCGTGGGTGACGTAGAGGGTCAGAGAGTTGACGCAGTGCCTCCAAAGGCTAACTCGGGCTAAGCCAGAGTAACATTGGGCTAACGCTAGGCCAGAGAGAGGCTGACATAGTCCCTAGAGGCTGATGTTGGGGTTTCGTGGGGCAGATTGGAGCTGTGAAGGTGCCAGAGTGTTTATCCGGGGTTTTAGCTGGAATATCTGCTTCCGAGTAGAGAGGTACTACTGCCGAGATTTTTCTCTGTTGGGTGAGCCAGATTTGGAACCCAGATTGTATTCTGAAATTGCTTAATAAATCAAACCCTCAGAGAGTTGCACCGATTTTCCCGCATTGGGTTTTTCCGGGGACATTAGTCCAAAAACAATGGTGTCACTTGTGTGCTCGTTTCTATTTCCTTCAGTTGATGATCTGTAATATGTTGAGCATGTACTTGTATTTATTTCCAGTATTTACATGGTAAATAACTTGTTAATTAACAGAACAAGTAGGTAGGGATAAATCAGTAAAGTGAATGAAGGGTTTTTAACGTGTCAAACTTAGAAATTCCAACATCATCATCTGAAGAAGAAATATATTCAGAAGTATAAGGGATAGAGAGAGGTGGCACATCCGCCGAACTAGGCTCGTAGGCTGATATATTTTCAGCAAATTTTACATCTCTTCTAATGATAACATTTTTGGACTTAGGTGGAAGAAGTCTATATCCTTTGACATCTTCAGAATATCCAACAAAAATACATTTTTCACTCTTAGGTTCTAAAGCTTTATGTTTCTCATCTGGAATATGGGCCCATGCTTCACTTCCAAAAAACACGAAAGTGACTTACATCTGGTTTAATTGAGCTCCATGCTTCTTCTGGAGTGGTATTCTTTAAAACCTTAGTAGGAGTGCGATTTATTATGTAATTTGCACAGTTAATTGCTTCTGCCCAATAATTAAG
>APFE030265408.1:506807-528268 GCA_000404065.3 Pinus taeda | reverse complement strand
CTTAAAGGCCAAGAACATGTTAAATACTTCACTCTTGAGTTTTAAGAAGTATACCCAAGTGCGTCTGGAGAAATCATCAATGAAAGTTAAGAAATACTCGTAGCCAGAGAATGAAACGACTGGAAGTGGACCACATAAATCACTATGCACAAGCTGTAAAGGGGTTGAGGCATGCCAAGAGGCACGTTTTTCAAATCTATCCTGATGATGTTTTCTGAGTACACATCCGGAACAAACACTATCTCTGCAAGATACCATACGAAGACCTGTCACCATATTTTTTTTACATAGATTTTGAAGGGAGCGATAATTTAACTGACCAAATCGCTCATGCCAAAGTTTGCTCACTTCATCATTATGAGCAACAAATTCCAAGGGAAGAGTTGATGAACCAAAGTTGTTAAACTTATACAACCTTGTAGAACCATCAGCAATGCCAGTAGCTAAAATCTGTATAGGATCTCTTAGATCCTTAATTACAACATCATGAGGTGAAAACTCAACAATTTTACCTTCCCCTGAATGAGTTATCTGATATACAGATAGAAGGTTGCAGGATAAGCTTGGAACACATAATACATCATTAAATTGACCATTGTCTAGATGAATAGTTCCAATCCTTACAACATTAAGAGATCTATCATCACAAACATATATATTTTTAGTGTTACAATCATTTAAAGAAGAAAACATGGCTTTGTTTTTGGCCATGTGATAAGAAACTCCAGAATCAATGAGCCACTCATGAGAATGAGAAGAAGAATATACATTTAGTGCATAACCAAACCGAGATGCTTGACAACCACATGTAGAAAGTGCTATTCCTCAAGATGAAGTTGAAGTTGAAGAGTGCTCCAAATGGATGTTATGCTTCTTCATTGTTGCTTCCAAGGCTTCCATCTTCTTAAAGCATTTGAATTCTAAGTGGCCATCTCGATTACAAAAATTGCAATGTCTATCATTCTTTTTTCCTTTGTTTTTATTTGCCTTATCATTTTGTTGAATTGATTTTTCATTTTGACACTGAAAGTGCTTATGACCCTTGGTTGGTTTAAGACCATTCTTTTTAGGATGTTGCTTCTTAGGATTCTTTGAACTTAGTTGTTGCTGAGCGACTAAGGCTTTCTTAGAAGAGTTTCGAAGATTAAGAAGACCAAGATGTAAGAGTTTTTCTTGTTCTCTCATTAAAGAATCACAAAAGGCATCAAAAGAGGGGAACTTGTAGGCTTGTCCTTGAGAAATAAAGGCTTCTCTAGTAGAATAGAAGGTGGAAACAAACACAGAGTAGGTTGGTCCTAACTTAGTAAGAATGGAATAGATAAGGCTACCATCTTCTTTCTTAACCTTAACATCTTCCAGAGAAGTCTAAGGGTCTTGAATCTTGGACAAAAAATCTTCAATGGAAGAAAAATTATTGGGGTCCAACGTAAGCAACTCATTTTCAAGTTGATGGGCTCTAATTTCATTTTTAATTCCAAAAACTTTATTGAGTTGTTTCATTGCTTCATCAAGGGTATCAAGTTCTGCCATATGGAATCTAAAGTCTAGAGAAATAGACATCCCTATCAACCCACGTGCTTGATCTTTTTTATTTTCCCATTCGACTGCCTTATCTTCATCTTTAGGTTTAAACTCTTGGCTTGAAGCTATTCTATAAAGACTTTTACTTTTAAGTAAATCCTCCATATAGGACACCATTTGGAAGTAGTTGGTCTTGTCAAGAATAACTTGGCATGGACTTTCCATTTTAACAGAAACTGAAGTTGTAAATGTTGAAACTAAGTGTTCCAATGGAAATATCTCGAATAATTATGCCGATTAAAAAAAACGTCTTTGAAAACAACGTTTGAATGAAGAAGTTATGGATTTTTGAAAAAAAGTTGTTGAAGATGCCGACGAAGTACGTGAACGTGCGGAAGTGAATGATAATGTTATATTTAAAAAAAAAAATCCCCTCTTTCCAAACTTAATCTAATTAGCTCACTTTTTAAAAAAAAATTATGTGACCCATTTTTATAAATAAGTAAAATCACTTTTACAATGATAATTTATGAGCTACCCACTAAATTATAACTTAGATAAAAGATAAAGAGACTTTAGAATTATAAGTGACTCATTTTTTATAATGGGTGAGAACACTTTTACATAAAGTAACTTTAAAACATAAGTTACATGTGCTTTTTGAAAAAGTAACTCAACAAAAGGAAAAACTTGAACCCAAGACCTCTACTCTTATAAAGTAACTTTGGACCAAGTGAGCTAGTTTAAAAGGTTAGTATTTTTTGAAAAAGAAGAAGGGTTTTTTTTTAAGTCACTGAACCTTTGGAGTGTGTGCTTACTTGAGAAAACCTTTTTGCCTACAAAACAAAAAACCACACAACCCAAAACGGACATGCAAAAAACCCAAACCCTTGCAGCTTGAAGTTAAATTTCGCCGGAAACTAAATATTTTCCTCAATGTTTCTGATTTTCTGAGATCACACTAAGGCACGACGGAAAATAGCATATGCATGAGAAAAATCCTTCCTTTCTGTTTCTGATTTGCCCAGATCACACAGAGTCGCAGGGCAAAGAGCATATGCAGAAATGAAAGGTATAGATCCAGTAATAAAAAACAAAGAGATAAATAAACCAAAATAAACAAAGAGATAAAAAAGCTACAAATAAAGACTATATACATCCAGATCTTAAAAATGATATAGCTAGGGCTACCAGAAACCTTTTTGCGTGAAATGAAAGGGGCTCCTCACTGGAATAGATGCTCCTAACACAATATAGCAATTTTCTCAACCCAAAAGCAGTCAGAAACAGTAGATCTAGGAAACAACAGTCAGATGCAGTTGTACCGACTTCAGATTTGGATCACCAACGAATGTGGCCCTCAAATAGCGCTGATACCATGTAGGAATTTACAGGGTAAGTTTCTCAGATAAAACACCAAAGGACACCGCTCACAAACAGATCACAGATCAATACACCAGTATTCTTGGCGTGGTTAAAACCCTCAAAGAGGGAAACAGTCCATGGCCTGAGAGCCAACACAGCCACTTCAGGCAATTATTTAATGTAAAACACAGAAAATTTACATAAGCTTCTCTCATGAACTGTCACCTTACAAATGACCCTCCATGCTTTTTAAATAGAGTTCATGGACCAATTGGGTGTTAAGCCACTGATCAAGTGTCGATAATACCGAGGAGAGAATGAACCGTCGAATCACTTCATGTCTAGAACATATTATGACCGTCGGATTGTAAGTTACAAAAGTACATTGTAAAAAAACACACTTTACCTAACTCTACACTAGACCAAGTTATACTTAACTATTTCCTATGTGTTGGAATATCCTAACATTCAGTACTAATACCGGGGAACAATACTATGCAATGCACTCGATATGTTCCCACTCTGAAAGTGACAATGGGGAACTATTCGATTACAGACCACTTTTTTTGTGGTGGATGTATCAGACACCAATGTGGTGTTGGGTGTCCAATGGTTGTATTCCCTTGGTCGGGTTACCACCGATTGGAAACAGTTGGCGATGGAGTTTACTGGGCCAGATGGCAAGCTGGTGGTTCTTAGGGGCATGCATTCGTACCCCCCTCAGACAGTTTCAGCTCACCAGATGGAGGCCTATTTGAGGCATGGAGACATAGCATAGGTAGTAGAGTTGAGGATTTCAAAGGCTGGGGGAAAGACCACAACACCACATCCGGACATACAAGCAGTACTGGATAAAGATCCTGTAGTTTTTGGAGATACAACACCAGGGCAACCACCTGACAGAGGATTTGAGCACACTATACAGTTGGAGCCTGGTGTGCAAGCGGTCATCACCACACCCTATAGGCATCCCAAGGCCTATAAGGATGAGATCGAGAGAACCATCTAGGAGTTGTTGGCATTGGGTCACATCAGACCGAGTTCTAGTCCGTTTGCTTCTTCGGTTGTGCTAGTGAAGAAGAAGGACAAGACTCTTCGCATGTGTATTGACTACAAGGCCCTCAACAAGAAGATGTTGAAGAACAGGTATCCCATTCCGCGCATTGATGAGTTGATGGACGAGCTTAAAGAGGCCAAGTATTTCTCTAAGATGGATTTGTGGTCAAGGAATCATCAAATTCAAGTGAGAGAGCGGGAAATTCCGAAGACAGCCTTCAGGTGTCATTATGGGCATTTCAGGTTCCTAGACATGCCTTTTGGGTTGACCAATGCACCGGCTACTTTTCAGTCATGCATGAACCATGTGTTCCAAGGCCAGCTCAGAAGGTTTGTACTGGTATTCTTTGATGACATCTTGATCTACAACAGGACATGGGAGGAGCACTTGGAGACAATCTTGCGTATATTGGAGGAGCAGCAGTGCTACGCGTAGATGTCTAAGTGCGAGTTTGGATAGACAGAGATGCTTTACTTGGGACACATGATTGATGCAGATGGGGTTAAGGTGCATGAGGAGAAGATTCGAGCCATTCGAGATTGGTCAGAGACCCGAGATGTGATAGCATTGAGAGGATTTTTGGGCATCTGTATCTATTATCGAAAGTTCGTGAAGGGCTTCTCACAGTTGGCAGCTCCCCTTACTGATCTGACTAAGAAAGGGGCCTTTGCATGGATAGAGAGAGCTCAGGCAGCATTTGATCGCCTCAAGGAGGTGATGAGTTGTTGTCTGGTTTTAGCACTCCCAGATTTTTCTCAGCCTTTCATATTGGAGTGTGATGCATCAAGTGTAGGGATCGGGGCAGTCTTGTCCCAAGATGGGCATCCCATTGCTTTTGAGAGCAGGAAGCTTCTACCTCATGAGATGTCATATTCCATTTACGACAAGGAGATGTTGGCCATAATGCATCATTGGCCAAATTCAAACAGTGTTTGGTGGGGAATCTATTTCGAGTGAAGACGGATCACAATAGTCTTCGCCATTTCATGGGGCAACACAACTTCAATGACAGAAAACAAAGATGGGTCGGCAAATTGCAAGCCTGCGATTTTGATATTGAGTATGTGCGGGGAAAGCACAATGTAGTGGCAGATGCACTATCCAAAAGACCAGTCGGGCTTTCACTCATAAGCATTTGTAATGACTAGAAGGGTCAGTTATTGGTAGAGTACTCCAAGTATCGTAGAGCGTGCGAGATCTTGGAGGGTAGCTATGCAGATGAGCGCTACAGGGTGATGGATGAGGTCATTTATTATAAGGGGCGCATATTTTTGGTTTCAGGATCACATTTGAGGGAGCGCGTCCTTCAAGCAGCTCATGATTCACCTTTGTTCGGTCACCAAGGGTTAGGAAGACATATATGGTGTGAGAGAGTGCTTCACTTGGAAGGGCCTCAAGAGAGATGTGTTGAGGCATGTACAGGAGTGCGAAGCTTGCCAGAGGAACAAGGGAGAGTTGACCCATCCAGCAGGATTGTTGCAGCCTCTTCCCATCCTTGAGGGGAAATGGGATAGCATCTCTATGGACTTCATTACAGGACTTCCCTCAGTGCAAGGGAAGGATTGTATTTTTGTAGTGGTCAATCGGCTAACCAAGTTTGCACACTTCTTTGCCATATTGACACGATATTCAGCTTCACAGGTGGCAGAGTTGTTCTTCAGGGAGGTTTTTCGTCTACACGAACTCCCTAAGACCATAGTCAATGACAAGGATAGCCGATTCATTGGAGGATTTTGGCAGGAGCTCTTCGGACTAGTCGGCACTGAGCTCACCCCGAGCACCAGCTATCATCCACAGACGGAGGATCAGAAAGAGAGTGTGAACCAGTGGTTAGAGGGTTATCTCAGGAATTATGTGACAGGGCAACAGAGGGCTTGGATTCGATTGTTGCACTTGGGAGAGTATTGTTACAACACCACCCATCATATGTCCATTGGTATGACTCATTTTTGTGCTTTATATGGTTATGATGCTTTATCTTTTGCTGATATTTTTTTGGAGACAGCAGGGCCCCAAAGGCCAAGGATTGGATCCTAGAGAACCAAGATATCCTCAAGGCTCTTAAGGATAACTTACAGGCAGCCCAGAACCAACAGAAGATGTATGTTGATCGACATTGAATAGGGAGACATTTTGAAGAGGGTGACTTGGTCTAACTTCGATTGCAGCTATCTCAACAGTCCACACTCAAGCAGAAGGGGGCCGAAAAGTTGCAGCCAAGATTATTTGGGCCGTACAAAGTGAACAGGAAAGTTGGAGAGGTGGCTTACGAGTTGGAGCTACCACCAGGGAGCAGGATTCATAACATCTTTCATGTGTCATGCCTCAAGAGGGTGTTGGGTGTTGATTTGTGGTAGCATCGGATGTGCTCTGGCCATGAAAATTGGTGGAAAGGCTAAAGCACATGAGATCTCCAAGACCTAAAAATTGTTTGGGGAAATTCCACCCGGTTAGAGACATATTAAAGTAATTAATATTTTTAATGGGCTTCCTAAGTCTAAACTTAGGAAAATTAAAATATTAATGGGTATTAATATAAAACTGGGTGAGAATGTTCTAAATGACATGGATCAAACAAAATCTAATCTTCGCCATTGATTAGAGACTTAATCTCGGTCGTTGAAGACTCAACAAGAAAAGTATAAGAGGAGGCTTGAAGGTCAGTTGGAAATACACCAAGATTGATCCGTGAGTTCAATTTTCTGGAGCGGGGTTTACTGAGAAAATTCAAACAAGTGGTCTGAGTTGCAGCAAGGGGCAGTGAGTGCATAGCAGAGAGGTAGATAGTGTCAGAGGGCCATCACAATGATTGAGGAGGCTACGCAGAGGGCCAGAGAAACTACGCAAAGGCTAGCAGGGCCTGTGTGGGTGATGCAGAAGGCCAGAGAGCTGACACAGAGCGACAGAGTTTCAGAGCTACACAAAGGCCAGCAGGGTTGACACTAAACCTCAGAGAAGCGTTGGAAGGATTTACGTGGAGCAGACTTGTTGAATATCTGCTTCTGAAGAGAGGTATTACTGCAAGATAGAAACCTATGTTGGGTGAACCAGTTTGGCACCCTAGTTGTACTCAAGAAAGTTGTTTAATAACAAAACCCTCAGAACTACGACACCGGTTTTCCCAAGTTGGGTTTTTCTAGAGACGATTGTCCAAAGATAACGGTGTACCTTGTGTGTTTGTCTGTTATTTCAGTTGATGATCTTAGATGAGTTGAGACTGCATTTGTGTTTATTTTCAGTATTTATATGGTTAAATAACTTGTTAAGAAATAAACAAGTAGGTGAAATAAACCAGATAATGCAGGATGAATTTCTGACCTGTCAGAAATTTCAACATTGAGGCAGCAAGTTACAGCAGTCATGGAGTTGCCTCTGCTTGGTGATGAGGGGCATTTGATCTTATCTTAGAGCTAGAAGCCATCTTAGAAACCAGAGAGAGGAGGCTCGGGAGCAGGATAATAAAATAATATTTGGTAGGATGGAAGAATCTACCAGATGAGGATGCCACTTGGGAGGGAGAGCACATTCTGGAGCATCTAGCATTGAAGTTGCTCGGGGACAAGCAACATTTGAGAGGGGAGGATCGTCATGTCCCTTCCTAAATCATTTTGAGACAAGATTTAATTTTGTATTATGGGGCCAATTTTGGAGTTAGTGGACCCCATTCAATGCTATTAGGAGATTAGACTAGGAGAAGATGTTTTGTTTTGTAGTTAAGTTACACATGGGGACCACCCTCACTAGGGAATTACGCACTCCCTAGTTCGATATGCATGGAGGGGAGATAACTTTTGCATGGTGTTAGTTAAGTGGGGCCCATGATGGAGGATGAAATGGAGGGAAAAGTCCCCCACGAAAACTATATAAGGACGGCAGCTCTCCTCTTCTTATTCATTCATGAGTGTATATCAATTTCTCTTGGTTGCTTGAGCTGCTTAGCCCAGTCACTGGTTGTTAGCACAAGTTCTTCAGGCGAAGAGCTCACCGTTTCTTCGGGGGACTTCGAGTGCCACCCTAGGAAGGTTTCCTTCATTTCTTCAAGAGGAGATTCACATTGTGATTTCCAACAGTAGCATTTCCTTCCAAGTGGTGCATATTTCTGGAGGAAGCAGTAAGAGAGGAGGCCGAGTTCTTTGTCGAAGTGAGCAGTGGAGTTTTGTTGTGAGACTTTCCGAAGGAGAGGCTAAGGAGGATTGTCAGCCTTTGGGGGAGTTTGGAAACTGATTGAGCTTCAAGCTTGGCAGTGTGACTTTCGCACTACTTAGGCCAGCGCAGAGGCAGCGTTTGGGAGCTCATTTGGTGGGTAGAGTGTCAACCTTTGATGCTGAGCTTTGTCATGGAGGTTGGAGGAGCTATTCGGGGTGACATTTTCTCCCTTACCAGATCTTGGAGGAAGACTTTGTGGCCATTTCTTGCAGGCCATATTGTTGGAGTTGTTTGGAGGGCATAGGCCATATAGGAGGTTGAACTTGGGTGGTTGGTTTCAGGCCATACCCTTTCTAGGTTTTTGTGGGTTTTGGGCAAGGAGCTTGTTGTTGAAGTTTCATCATTTTCCGAGAATGGAGACAAGGTTTCTTGCAACTCCTTTCCAGCCAGCAGTTATCGTTAGTCGGAGACAGCGAGAGCTTCAGAGGAGTAGTTTCTTTCTAGCGTTTGGAATTACTGTTGACACCTGGGTTTTGTCTAGCTTTCCCTTGAGGCAAGCCCAGGTGCTCTTTCCATACTATTGTACATTGCCCCATTAATAAATAAAATGGCTCAACTGGTTCTTATTTATGTTGTGTATTGAGTATTTGTTGATTATTTAACTTTTCTGCGAATAAATCAAATTAGCTTTAATATATCATTGTTTGTTTAAGTTTGGAACATTACACAATCCCAAAACTGACCAATAGAATGTTTCTATCATCTATAAATGAAATAACAATTGTTGATTTGGGGTAGCATCGGATGTGCTATAGCCATGAAATGTGGTGGAGAAGTTGGGGCACATGAGATCTCCAATACCTAGAAAGGGTTTGGGCAGATTCTAAATAGATCAAAAGATATTAAAATAATTAATATTTTTAATGGAATCCCTAAGTCCAAACTTAAGAAAAATAGAATATTAATGTTTATTAATATGAATCTGTGTTAGAATGGTCCAAAAGACATGGATCAAGCCAGATCTAATCTTAGCCGTTGACTAGGGACTTAATCTCGGTCGTTGATATGTCAACGGGAAAAGTATAAGAGAAGGCTTGAGGGTCACTTGGAGAATACACCAGAGTGATCAGTCATTTTATTCTCTAGAGCGGGGTTTGCTAAGAGAGATAGAATCAGTGATCGGAGAGCAGCTAAGGGGCATTGAGTACAAAGAGACAGAGAGGCAAAGATAGTGTCGGAAGAGTAGCAAAGCAGCTAGAGAGAGTGACGCAGGAGTAGCCAGTGCTCACGCAGGGCCACGCAAAGGCAGCTAAGTGGTGCGTAAAGCACCAGAGAGGCCAGCGTAGCTAACACAGAGGCTCAGAGAGCTGATGCAGGGCCTCCTAGGGCTAACGCAGGCCAAGATAGGCTAACGTAGGGCCAACACTGGGCTAGGAGAGGCTGAAGTAGTCCAAATTGGGCAGATGTTGGGGTTTCTGGGGCAGATTGGTGCTTAGTAGCTGTCGAAAGGATTATCCCAAGTTTCAACCAGTAGATTTGTAAGAAACAGAGAGGTATTAATGCTAAGGAAATTCTTTGTTGAGTAGACCAGTTTCGGCACCCAGATTGTGCTCTGATATTACTTAATAAGAAAACCTTGAGATAGCTGCACCGGTTTTCCCACATTGGGTTTTTCCGGGGACATTAGTCCAAAAATAATGGTGTCATACAGTGTGTTTGTTTCTGTTTCTTTTTAGTTGTTGATCTGTAATATGTTGAGCATGCACTAGTGTTTATTTTCAATATTTACATTATAAATAATTTGTTAAAGAAAATAACAAGTAGATAGGAATAAATCAAATAAAGTGCATGGAGGGTTTCTAACTAAGTAAACTTAGAAACTTCAACATGGTATCAGAGCGTGATTGCAGATCACAGGAGGACTAAAAGACATCAACTGAGCGGAGTAATAACAACAGAAAACAGTTGTCCCGAGGTGATAGAAGTCGTTTCTAGCAATGTAGAAGCCAAGGAGTGTGACATAGAGCCAGCCAGGGTCACGCAGAGGCAGCCGTGAGATGCACAGAGCCTCAGAGAGGCCAGCGTTGCTAACGCAAAGAGCCAGAGAGTTGACGCAGGGCTCCCAGGGGTGACGCAGGGCCAACGTGAGGCAGAGAGGAGCTGGTGCAGTCCACAAATAGGCAGTTGCTGGTGTTATACCCCTATACCAATAGGTGTCATATAGCATGATTGACTTGATGAGCTATGTAATATGTTCATACCTTTACTTATTGCAAAGGTTTTCCATATTTGTAAAAAATAAAAAATAAAATTAAAAAATGTAAAGAGGGTATACCATAAAAGAAAAATCAAAGGGTGAAAAGAATAAAAGATGGTCAAAAAATAAAAAGAAAATGAACCCCAACAAAAAATAAAGACCAGGAAAATGTGCAAGTCTAAATGCCACTAATTTTTCACTTTTGTGTAATAAACAATTGTGTGCAACTTGTCACCTATGCCACAATTTATGAATAGTCAAACAGTTTAAGCTTGGCTAGTTCATTTTTCAATTTCATGTTGTAGAAATAGAGAATAAAAATCTGACCAAACAGTGTAATCTTGGCAGATAAGTAGATAGGTAGAGTGAAAAAAAGAGTTCAATAGTTTAATCTGAGCCCTTGTATGTAATAAGTGTAGACTTAGATAGGCAGTACCATGTAAAAGAAAAGAAAATTTGATAAGGTTTGCCAGTCTAAGTGCACCCTAATAAAGAAGTAAAAATGCTAGGTTAAGTAGGTAGGGTAGGTAGTTGATGGTTGTAGAATAACATATGATGACTGATAAGTGTAGATGTGTGAATCTTTTACTTTCATCACAAGGCAATGGCATGTAGCACATGAAAGACATATCAGGCAAACAAAGTCAAAATAATTAACTCCCCTACTCATTTCCCTAAAGTTTCACTAATTTCCCGTAAGTGCCAAGGTATTTATTAAATTTGAGGGGCTCAAAACATTTCTCTGACTTCTGGAGGGACCGGACCCTCGGCCCAATAATTTATAAAGCGTAAGTACTTAAGACCATTCATTTATCATCATACCCCTTCATAAATCATTTATTCCCTTAATAAAACTTTTCCTAAGTAAAATTCTATTTTACTTAAGAAAATTACAATATTTTCCATAAAAACCCTTTTTCACTTTAGCCTAAGTTTAAATATACACACCAAATGTTTTATACTTAGCGCTTTTCCATTTCAATGTCATATAAATCATTAACTTATTATTATAGAAATCCCCTATGTAAATTTGCCCATTCTCGTATTACTATAATTATATGAAAACCCTGAAATATTAATATCCCGCCCCCTTGGTTAGATATAACCATAATACGTTTGTAAATGGGGATTAATGAGTTAATCAGTAACGCATTAAGAACCCCGACCCCCCACCACATTAAAAAGGGATTAATTAACCCTCACAGTTAATTAATAGCCTTCCCAACCGATCCTATCACCTCCGATATGATTAAATAATCCTTAATTTTATCGAGCCCACCTTCGTTAAACCCCCGTCACTTCGCTTCCCCGATAGCCGTCCGATCACACCTCCCAGATCCAACAGCTATCGTACATATCGCATGACCCTTTGCAACTGCACGTTAGCACGCAATCGCAAAGCGGTTTTATGTACAGTGCCTCCGCCACGCGTCAATCATTCTATGGAATCGCTGGCTCAAGCCCAAATACCGCCTCCCCTTCATAAGCGGCGCGATATAAACTGCTTACAGCCTCCCACTAAACGATAAAACATCATGTCATTTGCTCACTGACGTCACCCGTCCAAATCCCGAAACCCGCCAATTCTTGACTTTGTATATAAAACAAAATAAGTCATTTTCGTCGTTTATTCTGCGACCCTATACATCCATGCAAATTTAAACGACGAGATCAACCAGCATGTACTTCCAACCACCAACCAGCTTCAACCTTTGCAACTAAAGTCGCCCAAAGCCATCCAGTCATACCCAGTACCTGCATTACGTTGCCTACCCCAAAAGCAATATTTACCAATTTCTCGACAAGAAAACCCTGCAAATACTTGTTTTCCACTGCAAAATGATTAAAAAAGCCAAAGTTCATTGTAATTATGTTACTACTTTTGTAATTTAAGTCCTCCAGACCCTTGGTTTCACCAATTTTACAAAGAAAACTTCAGTTTCCTTTCTGAATCCACAAGAACCAGAATGGAAACCCCGGTGCCCTAAATGTTGCTCCCATTACCACCCCTCATCGTGATTTGGACTATCTACCGCTGGCAGACAAAGACTTTCAAAAAAAAGACCTAATCACTGATAAAGACCATCTGAAAGTCTTTTGCCAATGCCGAAATAACCATTTGAATCGTTGTGATGCCATGGGACTGTGGGAATCCAATCTCCCAATGTACTTTCTCCCCTCTATGCATGTTTTCCTTAACATAATCCATCAATGCCATGCAAATTATGACCCCATCCGCAAAGCATTCCTGTCTCCCAACCAAACAATCTTATTCACAATAACTGCTGAATCAATCAATGAGATGCTGCAATATCATCCTAGTCAGGCCCTTACCTCCATTTCCATTGGAAATTTACATGAGAAATCAACTAAATTATCCCAATCTGAACTTAATCGCCTCTGCCAGACTTTCATATTACAAAAGTATCAACCTAAAGATCCCCCTCCTTATATGTCAGTTTTCTTCACAGACACAGGCAAAATCATAGTTGATATGATATCTGCAATCATGGGATTCAACACTAGTGAATATATAGATGAATTAACCCTAGTATTGATGTCTATCTTTACCCCTGGCCAGCCCCTTGCTGTCAAGCACGATTATGCCTCTTTTATTGCTGAGAAAATTCATGACCAATTCATGAGACTGGAGACTGAAAGGGTTTTCAAGTTTTCCACCTTCATATATCACCTCATCCTCTACTATCAATCAGACAAATTCCCATTTTCTGTCAAGAAACTTGATACTAAGGGTAATCCAAGGTCTGTCATCTTTTGGACTTCCATCTTCCATAGATCTTTTGCTTGCCCTTATTCCTATAATAAGTTCATTGATCAGTTTGTCCACCCAGCTACTACCTTACTGATAGGGATTTCCCCTCCTAGGATTAGTGAAGATATCAAAAGGATCCTTCAACTCTCCAAACAGTACAGAGTGGGTGACTGGTATTTATACCAGAATCACTCAGAGATCAGGGTATATGGGTGTGAGCTTTCCCCATTCAAACTACCTAGATATATTCCAATGAGACTGTTTGCATTAGAGTATTATAGACAAATGATAAACTCAGATTTGATTCATTTTACTAAGGCCAAGAAGAAAGCACAACTCAGAATCAAGGATCACTTAGGCTCATTTGTCTGCAACACTAGGGAAGCATGGAAAGCAGCAGAACAAATTCTAGAAGACGATCTGAAGTTAAACAAAAGTTTTAGTTGGACTCCATATGACCCTCATAGTTTCATCTGTGATAGAAAGATGAAAAATAGACCATCACCATACTTGCATCACAGAATTCCAGAGATTGAGCGATTTGCTAATATGGATGAATGGAAGGAAGAGACCCTAGTAGAAACAGATAGTGAGCAGGTCAACATAGAAAATGTAATGAAGGATCTTGAAAAGACACTTGATCTGGATTCTTTTGGACAGACGCAATTTGAGACTTTTCAAAAGCCAGCATCAGGAATTAGTGCCTCAACCGCTAATACCTCTCAAAAGCATTCACAGGAGACCAGTGCACCACTTGCAGAAATATCACAGGAAAGAGAAAAAGGGACCAGCACTCAGGCAACAGAACAATCAACCATGTCAAAGCAGCCTGAAACTTCTCAGGAGCAAGTTCAAATACAGGCTCACCTAACTCAAGTCAACATGGGAGAGCCCCCAATTTTGCAAACTCCTCTGAATGAGGAAAAGAACAAAAAGAGAGACAAGGAAGTAGCTACCCCTGCCAGTGGTTCATGAGAACAACCTAGTGCTAAAAGGCACAGGCTAAATCCTCATTCAGAAGAGGAATTTTTTGAGGAAACTACAGAGAGTCAAAGGAAAGAAGGTGCAGACAGTCAGCAGACTTTCTCAGCAGGTGGGACACCTTCTAGCTCACAGAGACAGGAACTGGAAAAGCAACGAAGTGCTGAAGTGTCATCCTTCAGGCCTCCAAGAAATGAGAACCTAGATATTAAAAAGAAATTCAAAGAAATAAAGGCTAAAAATGAACCATAAAGGGCCCAAGTCTACGATCAGTATTTGAAAATGGCCCCCACAAATCAAACTAGGTTGATGTCAACCTATGACATCAAAGAAGACAAGATGCAAATAAGCTTCTTCAAGACTAAAGTACAACAGCCTCAATCAATTGCAGACTACCTCAAAACTGATTTTGAGGTCATGGCCAAGGACATCCACCCCCTAGACCAGATTAAATTACACAAGCAAACAGGGGAAATTGTATATTCAACATTGACTAGTAAAGCCATGATGGCCCAAAGATTAGAAAATTCTTTGAATAACATAACTACTCAATTACAGCTGGAAAGAGCCTCCTCACAGACTAAAGATAATAGAATTAAATCATTGGAGGAGTTGGTTATTGGGTTGGGTCATAACCCAAAAGATGTAAAGACAGCAGAAGCCTTAATAAAAAATAAAGATGAAGACATAGCTACCTTGAGAAAGCAGTTAAAGTTGCCACCATCAAGACATTCACAAACTGCTGAAGTGATCCAAAAGAAATCTGAAGAAGAGCTTATGGACTTAGTCCTCAAGCTTAATGAACAATTGAAGGAGACTGAACAAGAGTTAGAAAAATCATTGAAGAGCAAGCAGGGAGAGTCGACTTCTCAGCCTCCAAATGTGATACCAGATGTCTCCATTGTAGTCCCTTCGACACTTAGAACAACTCTGGCACCAAATGTCCCCTTGGTCATAGCAGAAGTAATTACAGGTACAGTCACAGAAACAGCACAGGCAGGAACTTCAAGTTTGAGCACAGAAGAATTAATCAAGTCAATGGAAGAGATGAAGCTCCAAGTCTCTGAATTGCAAAAGGTAAAAGAACAATTTGTTACCTTAGAACAGAAATATGATCTTTCAAAAATTAATTTTGCTGAAAAGATGAGGGAGAATAAAGGGTTAGCTCAGCAGATGAAAGCACTAGAGAAGGACCTCACCTTTGACAAGCCCTTAGCAGACATTAGGAAAATTCTTTAGACCAACATCACTCAGTTAATAAATGATGCTTGGCCATCAATACAAATAATTTTTTAACAGATTGACTTGGTAAAAATAGCTCTTGGAAAAATCCAGAGAACTAAAGAAGAGCTAGGAGGAAAGCTTGGGGAAGCTATCAGGCTAATAAATTTTTTGAATAACAAAAATAAGTACCAACTAGAAGAGTTGGGTATTGAAGATAGAACTGGGACTATTCTAGAAGTCAAGAAAGTATTGACCAAGAGGTCTTTGATGCAAAATTTGGAAAGGAAATGCCAGAACATGCAAGAAGAAATTAATGATTTTATGGAGAAGTTTGGCATTTTGCAGAGCAAAGGGCTTCCCAGTCCTTTAGTAATTAATGATAAATTGATGAGACACATAAACTATGTCGACAAGTTGGCTCAATATGCAGATAACTAGGCTAGCTCATCAGCTAGTGCATCTGCACCAAACGCACTACCTACAGGCAGAGTTATCTATGACAGTCTAGAGAACCTTTTCTATGTTGAACATGAAATAAAACATTTGTTTCCAGTTCGGCCTAATTTTGTCAAATACATTGAGGCTGATGAAATCTTCAAAAAACTTCAGAGGACCAGAATACCAAAGGAAGACTGGTGGACGGTTATGACAGAAATTTTGTAATTTGCCTTGGTAAAAAGATAAATTTTCATTATTTACCATAGTCAATTGGGGTAAAAGATAGTGAACAAGGATCAAACAGGTAAAAAATATCAGAACAAGTCAAAAAGTATCAGTAAAAAGATGAAACGCAGAACAGCCAGCACAGAATTACAAAGAAGACAGCAAGATACTCAATCATAGGGCCTGCCTCCAACTCATTCTCAAAAACAGGGACAGCAAGCAATCAGTTCACTTCTATCTTTTATCTTCGAGACCATCTATCTCTACTTTCATGTAAAATATAGTTAGTCATCCTAGAATATATCTCTCTTTGTTATGAGATTTTATTGTAAAATTTTGTATAAATACTCCCTCATTCAGAGTATTGAGGGTGGATTCTTAAACATTCCTATAAACTTATTATTTTAGAAAAGAAAAGTTGTTGATCAACTCTTGTATGGCTGGCTGGATGAAGAAATAAAGCAAGGGACGTTTTACAGGATTCATGTGTCAAACATTAGACAAATAAGTATTCTATATCTCATGTGTTATTGTTTTCTGATTTAATATTTCATTCATGTTTCATATCTGAATATTAAAACGAAAAAATATATTTCAAAAAGTGCTTAATTGCAATATGTCTTTAAAATCGTTTTTATTCTAAATGTTTTCTTATAAACTATCACAGGCAAAGAATTCTTAATTTCTCTTTGCTTCTTAGTTTATCATTTTAGTCATTTAATAAGAGATTCTTAATTGTTTTTTATTAGTGATCATTCACTTTCCCTCCTATTGAAATTTGTTGAAAAGTTCTTAACCGCCCTTCATCCCTTTCAAAACCACTCCATTCTTTCAAGTTACCATTTGTTCCTTGTTTAGCTATCTTGCCCTACGAAGCTCTCCTTTGTGGAATCATCCAAATCCAGTTTAGCCATCTTCAGTTGACTCCATAGCCCAATGGCCTGATATACTCTGTTCTATCCATCTGCTCTTGAATTCCACCACCAAACACAATCAAAACCCCAAGCTTTCATAAATAGCCTAATATCTTATAAAACAAAGCTAAATCATAAAGAGAGAGCCCTCTCTGAGGACAGATTGGCTAGATTCTATACTTGAAAGTTGGTTTGTGGTTATCTCAGACCCCTTTCCTTCTTCTTACAACTTCAAGGAAAATTTGAGTGGTAATAGTTGGGGTTTAGAAGGCTGCAAGAATATTGCAGAGTGGAGTTGGTGAGGTACAGTAGTCAGAATAGTACCTGACAGAGCAAGGTCAGAGGAGTTGCTACCAAGGGTTTCTAGCCGAGAAACCCGGATCAGTGGTGCGGTTGCACAAGACGATCAGAGTAGGGGGCATCTCGACAAGCGGCAAAAGGATTTCCAGGAGGGAAATCAGGACTCAGAGGGAGTCCAGAAGAGAACATCCAGATGGGAAGCAGAGACTCAGAGGAGTCGAATAGAGAACTTCTAGGAGGCAAGTAGAGGAGCAACATGGCACTACATAGAGTAAGAGACTAGGATAGATTGTATGGAGCATTGAACTTCGCAATCTGGAAGGCCAAAATCTTATCCGTACTTGACAGGAATCGTGTCAAGAACTTCGCCTTGAAGGTAATAGCTGTCCCAGTCAACCCCAGTGATAATGATAGGTACGAGGACGCGATGGCAAGGGCCAAGAGCATTATCCTTGACGGGGTCAAGGATCATGTAGTACCACACATAGCTGAGAAGGAAACGGCATTTGAGATGTGGGAGGCTCTCAAGAAGTTGTACCAGCATAATTTTGTGCAGAGAAGAATGCTGCTCAAGAATCAGATGAGGTCCTATCAGATGAAGAAGGGACAATCGATTGACACCTTCTTCAAAGAACTAAATGAGATCCAAGATCAATTGACTGCGATAGGGGCAACATCAGATCAGGAGCTAATGGCGAGGACCACCATAAATGCTGTCTCAGAGGACTAGGAAGTGTTTGTCCAGAGTATACTGGGCAGAGGGACACTTCCACCTTGGGACAAGATGTGGGCAGCTCTTCGCCAGAAAGAGATCAGACGGCAGTCGAAGACAGGTAGCAACAACAAGGGGATCAAAGTTAAGCAGGAGGAGGAAGATGTGGCCCTAGCATCTGAGGGAAAGCAGGAAAAGCGGAAGAAAAAGGATCTTTCCAAGATCAAGTGCTTCCACTATGGGGAGCTAGGTCATTATGCGACCCAGTGTCCAAGGAAGAAGAGTAAGGGAGAGTCTTTCGAGACTAAAGCAGCGCCAACACGGGCAGAGAAGGAAGTTTTGACAGACAATGATTGTGCCATGAGTGCACACACACCACTTGAGCGGAAGTGGGGAGACATCGAGTTGTAGTCGGGAAGACTACTGGCCAGAGTTGCGGGGGAGCGCTCCCCCCCCTTCGAACTCGCTCCCAATCCGCGCTCCGGGCTGGAGCGGTTCGAGAGCGTGCTCCCGATAAAAAAATTCCGCTACCTGCCAAAATCGAGAGCGATATCGGGAGCGTCGCTCCCGGAGCGAAAATTACAGCTCGGGAGCGATCAGGGAGCAATCGCTCCAGAGCGTTTAATTTTTGCTCCGGGAGCGATTCGAGTGACGCCGGGAGCGTTCCGCGCGGAAAAAAAATCACAGACGCGAAAAAAAATTATGTTTTAAAATGACTTGGGGGCAAAAAAAAATTCATTGTCACTTGAATGAGTTGAGTAGAAGCTGGAGAGCAAGAGCAAAGGAGCGAGGAGAAGCGAGGAGCAAGCGCCAAGGAGCAAGGAGGAAACCTACAAAGAGGTTAGTAACTTAGTAATTTAGTATTTTAAACGTTAGTTAGGTAGTAATTTAGTAATTTAGTTTAGTTTAGTTTATTAACTTTATTTAGTAAATAAATCATGAATCTAAATTAAATTAATTAATCTAAATAAATTAAATTCATTTTCTCATTCATATTCCCATTCCCATTCAATTTTGCAGATTCAAAAGCCTACAAATATCAAACATCATGGGCTTGGCTATATTTCTTGGCATTTTCCTCTTCTTGGTCCCTTTTATGGTTATTATGGTGTTGGAGAGTAGGAAACAGAGTGGCCAAAATGAAGAGGGGGATGAAGAAGCTGGAGAAAGTGGATTTAACGAAAACCCCGGTGAGGAGGCGCTGGAGGAGGGTGAACATGACTCTCGAAAAACTAAACAAGACCAAACCCCATTGTGGAAATATGTTAACAGGCCTAAAGCAGGGAGGGGGGTGGAACCACTAAATTTCATTACCCCCATTGCAACAATAATCACACAGGTTCATACACTCGTGCCAAAAAACACCTCTGCGGGAAAAGGCCATGGGATGGAAATAAACAAATAGGAATCAAAACTTATCCAGCGGTGTCAGCAGCGGATAGAGCCAAATACATAAGGCAAGAAGAGGAAGCCTAATACAAATCTAAAAAATCAAGGGGTTTCTTTGAACGAAGCTCATAATCACAAGCACAAAGAACTCATTCAACATCCTCCCAAGGCAGTGGATATGGAGGCACAGGGTCATCAGCTTTAAGGCATAGAACCATATCAAGTTTCCTTGATGAGGGGTGTAGGAATGATGTGGATTCAAAGGTTTACAGGTTTCTCTATGCATGTGGGATACCATTAAATGTTCTTCACTCACCTTATTGGCACGAAATGGTTTCTGCCATAAATGATGCCCCTAAAGGATACAAGAGCCCTGGGTATCACAAGGCAAGAACCATTGGACTTGATCATGAAAAAGTAAAAATATCACATTGTTTGAATAGAATGACAAGTTCTTGGACTGACCATGGGGTGTCCATTGTATCTGATGGATGGACAAATGTAAAAGGCAAGCCATTGATAAGTGTTCTTGTTGTGTCTATTAATGGTGCCATCTTTCTAACTGCACATGATTACTCAGACAAGTTCAGGACCGCCATCAACATTGCAAAAGAATTACTTGAAACAATTGACAGTATTGGGCCATACAATGTCATCCAAGTCATCACTGATAATGCTCCTAATTGTAAGGCAGCGGGAGCAATTATTGAGGATAAATACCCCAACATATTTTGGTCTGGATGTTTGGTTCACACATTGAACCTTCTGATGCATGATTTTGTCAAGAACAAAAATGCACAATACAAATGGATTGGCAATTTGTACAAGAAAGGCAAACAAATGATAAAATTTATTACAAATCATAGCAATACCCATGGCCTTTTTCGCAGTCACTCGAGATTGGAGTTGTTGAAGATTGCAAAGACCAGATTTGGTAGCTATTACCTCACCTTCAGGCGCCTTTTGAAGGTAAGAGAGTCATTGGCTAGCATGGTATCAAGTCCACATTGGCAGGTATTAAAGGAAAGGGCTACAAATGCAGCTAACAGGCGAGGTTTTGAACTGGTGTAGGAGGCTGCTCTTGATGGTCAGTTTTGGACAAGTGTGAGGCAAGTACGGGATTTCACCAAGCCCATTTATCACATGATTCGGTTTGCAGATACAGATAAACCAGTGATTGGCGAGGTGTATGAGCAGATGGATACCATGTTGGGGCAAATAAAAGATATTGTTCATAACAAAGATCCCGACTTGTACAAACTGACTCATGATTGTGTGTGTAAACGGTGGAATAAACTTAATCTTCCACTACATTGCTTGGCGTATATCCTTACGCCAAAATACTACTCTACATCTTGGTTAGGCCAACCTGCACCAAGGGTTGGGATTAGGACCAAACCCCATTTAGATGCAGAGGTAACTAGTGGATATTTGCAAGCATTAGAAAAGTTGATACCTCATAGGGAGGAATGTGCAGTTGTGTGCCTTGAAATAGGCAAATACTTCAGTGGCACTGGTTTATTTGGTAACTTCCATGCAATGGAAGATAGAGACAGATTTGATTTTCTCACATGGTGAGAAACATATGGCGACCAGGGACTTTTGCCAAAATTGGCAAAAAAAGTTCTATCACAGGTTGTAAATACTTCTTCTGCAGAGAGGTTGGAGCACCTACAGCTTCATACATAATGTGAAAAGAAACAGACTCAATGAAAACCGAGCAAAAAGCTTGGTTTATGTGCACTACAACTTGAGGTTGTTGATCATTACTGTGATCGGGCTAATGAGGATCCCACATATAGAATTTGGGACAATCACCCAGAGGATGACAATTTGGAGGATGGCATTGTACATATTGAAGAACTGGAAGAAGAACTTGTAAGGGATGAAGATGAAAGCAACAACCATGCCACCTCCACCATCCAGTAGCAGTGATAGAGTTCCAAGTCTTGTTCCTTTACTGTCGCCGCCTCCATCTATACCCTCACGTGGAGGGCATCTACCTTCTGGTTCTGGTCATCAGTTTGTGCAGGAGACTCCTAGAAGACCACCACGACCTGCTCATACATTAGACACTTCTCATGGCAAGGGCCACATGTAGTAGTAGATAATAGATTTATAGTTTACTTGTCTTTTCTAGTTTCTATTAGTTTTCATAA
>APFE030265408.1:494668-506095 GCA_000404065.3 Pinus taeda | reverse complement strand
TATATATATTTTAAAAAATCGCTTCGGGATTCGCTCCCAAACCGGAAGCTTCTGAAAATGTCGCTCCCACTCCCATTTTCGCTCCCGCTCCCCGCTTTCGCTCCCACTCCCAACTAACATTGCTACTAGCGATGAGGGGCAGGATCCTCGAGGTACCCAGCCTCTTGGATTAGACCTTGCTACGGGAGCCCCGTCGAGGAGTAGCAGGACTGGCTGAATGGGTAGAGACAGATGCGAATGGAGCGGCAGAGAGAACTACAGTGCTGGAGTCCCGAGACAGTGCGAGGCTAGCAGGTTGCAGCAATGCGAGAGGCATAGAAGTGTTGCACTAGTGCACGATGACACAGAGAGGTGTGCAACAGTGCGAGATGCAGGGAGTTGTTGCAACAACGCAGAGGTCAAAGAGAGAGCACTTGTCAGCGACAGATGGAGCTTCAGCATCAATGGTGTCTCTAGCCCAACAGGGAAGTCATTTGGGAGATCAGTTACTTACTTCTCAGTTACTGAGTTGCAGTGCAGCAGTGGGCAGCATGATGAGAGGAGGTGCAGTGCAGATGCAGTGCTGGGAGAAAGGACCAGCAGCGGCACGGATGCAGAGGGAATTGTCATACAGATGCAGCAGTGGCAATGGCAAAACCATGGGCAATAGTACAAGATGCAACAGTGGCAATGGCAGAACCATGGGCAAAGTAGTACAGGATGCAACAGTGTAGAAGATGTTAGGCAGGAAGGCCTAGCATCAGCACAAGTACCGATGCCGGATGATCAGAGTAATACTCAGTGAAGAGTATTGTTAGAGCACAGTGCTCGCTAAGAGGGAGTGTTGATTTCGGGTAGCATCGGATGTGCTCTAGCCACGAAATTTGGTGGAGAGATTGGGGCACACAAGATCTCCAATACATAGAGAGGGTTTGGGCAGATTCTAAACAGATCAGGAGATATTAAAATAATTAATATTTTTAATGCAGTCCTTAAGTCTAAACTTAGGGAAAATAAAATATTAATGTGTATTAATATGAATATGTGTTAAAATGGTCCAAAAGACATGGATAAAGCCAGATCTAATCTTAGCCGTTGATTAGGGACTTAATCTCGGCCATTGATATGTCAACAGGAAAAGTATAAGAGGAGGCTTGAGGGTCACTTGGAGAATACACCAAAGTGATCAGACATTCTATTCTCTAGAGCAGGGTTTGCTAAGAGAGATAGAATCGGTGATCGGAAAGCAGTTGAGGGGCATTGAGTACAGAGAGACAGAGAGGCGGAGATAGTGTCGGGAGAGCAGCAAAGCAGCCAGAGAGTGTGACACAGGACCAACCAGTGCTCACGCAGAGGCAGCTAGGTGGTGTGCAAAGCACCAGAGAGGCCAGCGTAGCTGACGTAGAGGCCTAGAGAGCTGACACAGGGCCTCCTAGGGCTGACGCAGGCCAAGATAGGTTGCACAGGCCCAACGCTAGGCTAGGGGAGGCTGACGCAGTCCAGATTGGGCAGATGCTAGGGTTTCTGGGGTAGATTGGTGTTGAGTAGCTGCCGAAAGGATTATCCGGGGTTTCAGCCAGTAGATTTGTCGGAAACGGAGAGGTATTATTGCTAAGGAAATTCTCTGTTGGGTAGGCCAGTTTCGACACCCAGATTGTACTCTGATATTGCTTAATAAGAAAACCCTCAGATAATTGCACTGGTTTTCCCACATTGGGTTTTTCGGAGGACATTAGTCCAAAAATAATGGTGTCATATGGTGTGTTTGTTTCTGTTTCTTTTTAGTTGTTGATCTGTAATATGTTGAGCATACACTAGTGTTTATTTTCAGTATTTACATTGTAAATAACTTGTTAAAGAAAATAACAAGTAGGTAGGAATAAATCAGATAAAGTGCATGGAGGGTTTCTAACTAAGTAAACTTAGAAACTTCAACAACAATTCATATAATATTTGAAGCACAATATAGGAATGCACATACCACAAATCAATGAGACAAAAACACCATGAATTGTACCCCAAAGTCTTTTATTATGAAATTCAAACATTCCCAGCAGAACAGTAGCTTCACACCAGCATTTACGAAAATTACATCTGACCAAAAATCAAGATGTCAATAGAAGCAAAATGCTTTCTATTTATAGAGAAATCCCTCCAAGTGGAAAATAACGGCGAATTGGCTTGATCTCCGTCAAAATAATCTTGACCGTTGATAAATCTTTTATCAATTTTTAATCTTTGTCGTCGAAAATAATTATTTTTGAGGAATTTTCGAATTTCCCATTAGAACCATTTTTAATTAGTTCAAAAATAATTATTTTGAACTAATTTCCTCAAAAATTTGACTTTGGCTTAACCACCAAGGTCCAAGGGTCCAAATTTGTTTGAAATTTTCAATATTTACTTAGTTGGGGACATCCAAAAATTAACTTCTTTTAGACCCACGAATTTTTCCACTTGGATAAATTAATTTCTCTAACATTTTAATTGAATCTAATTTAATTAATTTTTTGCCTTAGAATTTAATTTTATTTTTACGAGAAAAAATAATTAATTGACTCGTGAGAGGATTAATTAATTTTCCACCTTCAAATATTTTTAGCCATGGTGTCTAAGTATGAGGGACCATGCACTAAATTTATCTTTTTACATAAAATTTTACAAATTCAACCCTCAAAGGGGGAATACCTGTTCCTTATAGACCCTATAATATTTATTCAATCCTGCGACACAATATGATCTAGTAGATAGTGATTTGTAATAAAATAATTTAGCCAATCAACTTAAATTATTCTCAAATCACTTTTACAATAAGCTTGACTAAAACACTAGGACTCACATAAGATTTTGATGATAAATTTCACCCTAGCTTTGGGATTGAGGCTTGAGGGAAAAACTTTGTCGATCATCCCTGTTTAGAAACACAGATAATCAGTGAGACAAAAAACCTCCTAGGATGAAACTCATCGCCAAAATCATAAGCCTACCTAAGTTGTTACATAATTAAATGGTCGTACTAGCATCATTTACAATATAAATTTGCAGAATGGGTTTACAATGACATGACAAACTGTTGGATGATGATTTTGAACTTTGAAAAAAATTCTTCAAGCTTCTAGTTCCTGCTTCTTTGGAATGTTGAAAAAATAGGTGCAACATATCCCAAGGGCTAGAGTACCTCTATTCAATCTTAATGATAATTGTTAGGTCATATGGTGAATCAGATCACCTAAGATAACTCGTACCAATGGAATGTTCTTATCGCCAACAAATGAAATAACAATTGCAATATTTGGCACAATATAAAGCATAAACTTAAAACTAGCACATACCACAGACCAGCAGATAGAAGAACACCATGAACTGAAAACCCAAAGTCTTTCTATTATGAGAAAAATAATTCCAGCAGAACAAGGCTCAGCACAAGCGTTACAAAATTACATCATCCAGAGATTATCCAAAATTTATCAAATAAGAGCTCCATAGCTTCCTTATATAGAGGAAATCCCTCCAAGTGGAAAATAACGGCTCGTTGTCTTGATCCTCGTCAAAATAATCTCCAGCGTCGATAATAATTTGATCATCCTTTAATCCCCACTGTTGATTTTTTTATTTTCAAAGAAAAATTCGAAATTTTCTTGAAAACTATTTTCTATTAATCCAAAAATTAATATTTTGGATTAATTTCCTCAAAAATTTGACCTTGACTTAACCACCAAGGTCCAAGGGGTCAATTTTTTTTAAAATATCCATTTTTCCCTTGGTGGAGGACCTCCAAAAATTATTCTTTTTTTTACGCACGAATTTTTTATTATTTTCCAGTTGGAGAGAATTTAATTTTTCTATAATTATTTTTTTGACACAAAATTAATTAATTTTTTGGCTTAGGATTTTTATATAATTTCGCCGAAAAAATTAATTAATTGACTCTAGAGGGGGCTAATTATTTTTCTACCCTCAAATATTTTAACCATGCTATCTAATTATGAGGAACCATGCACTAAAATATTTTTACATCAAGATGTTACAATTTAATTCAACCCTTGGAAGGGGAAATACACATTCAGACCAGACCCTCAAGACATTACCCAATTCTGCAACACAATATGATCTAGTATGAAACCAAGTGTGCTTATAATAAAATAATTTAGCCATGGTGTTCTAATTATGAGGGAACATGCACTAAAATTATTCCTAAACACACTTTTACAATAGACTCGATAAACACTAGGACTCACGTCACTCACCTAAGACATTGCCAAAGAATCCCACCCTAGCTTTGGGGTTATAGCTGGAAAAAAAACCTGCCAATTATTCAAGTTTACAAACACATAATTCGGGCAGGTTAAAAAACTTCCTAGGATGAAATCCTTTGACAAAAATCATAGGCTTACCTAGGTGCAATTACATGACTCAATGATCATACTAGCATCATTTACAATAAACTTTGTAGAAATTGGGTTTACAATCACATAACTGGAAGTTGAATGATGACATTGACTTGAAAAATTTTGATTTGCTACTTTGTACTCTGCTTCTTGGACTATTGACAAAGTGTTGTCAACACCGCTCAAGGGCACGCCAAATAGTGAGTCTCCTGAACCTACTGCCATCTCCGCAAACTCCATATTCCCGCCTATTAGATGCTCAATTTCACGAACTTCCCAAATAAATAGAGCATAATTTACCAAATAGTTCATTTTAGGCACAATTGAACTGATATCTAATACAATATTCCACCCATAGAAGGCAATTTTAACAGTGAAATTAAATCCTTTGATGTCTCTCCCAAGTACAAGCTCAAGAAATACATGCATATTTTCCTATCTATCCCACATTATCCCTGAGTACAAAATCCCAATCGTGCGCCAACCAATTTTACCTTTCACACAAGCATTGTGTCCATCTACATAATTCCCAGTGACCATAATGCAAGCCAAATCCATTAATGCAATCTTGGTCAAATCCATGTACCCCTTGTCATGGTTACCAAATTTAATTTGCTTGCCTCATTCCTTACATCAAAAGTCCTTCCACCACTTTTGTTATCCATCTTACTAATGGTAATATTACTGCATCTTATATGAGCCTGTATAATCCTCAAGAACACACGCACCCCTGCCATCTGTAATGCCTCTTTTCTCCACTTGTCCAATCTATTGTTGAGCTCAGGATCCATGGCACAATGTGCCCCTTTCATATTGCCTCCGCTTACAAGCTTAATTCTCTTTTGTCTTTCCATAATCAATCCTAAAGGGAAAGGGTTTTGCCCCTCATTTATATACTTATAATTGCACATAAATCAAAACAAAGAGGACCATGAGTAAACTACTATCAAGAAGGAGGAAAAAAATTGGTTTCCTCTCCTACCTTCAATTATGCATATTCTAAATTAACTCCCAGATTTGCTAATATATCTGCTTTAGCATTGTTACTCCTTAGGACACGGTAGAATTCCATAGTTTCAAAGAGTTGGCATAGAGAGAGTGAGTTGAATTAGATTCCCTCTTTTTGTATTTATATTCTACTTACTCATTTGAAGTTTGTCTTTCATATGCACTTTTTTAACAACTATATATATATATATATATATAAGTCCCAAGGGTTAGCTTATTTGGTCGAGGTCCCATTGCTAAAGCACCTTGCCATTGGGAGGTCACGGGGTCAATTCTCCTCGACGTCCTTAGGGTTATGCTCTGATTTTGCAGCAACATGTCCAATTCACTTGAAGGCTCCCAATGTTATCAAAAATGGTCTATACAACTCCCTTATTTGTCTCCATGACTCAGTCCACCTTTGAAGGTGGAGATAGATGTTTCCAAATATGCTTCAGGCAAACTACTTAGTGAGGGAGGACATCCCATTGCTTAACTTTTATATTTTTATGCCATGGAAAACTACAGTATCTATGATAAGGAATTACATATCCTAGTTCAATCTCTCAAATGCTGACATCACTTCTTCCTCAGGAAGGATACAATGGTACATGGATCACCAATGACCATTGACTGCAAGCACTAAACTCTGCATCTTGTATACAAGAGACCAGACATTTGAAATGGGCTTCTTACCTGCAACAGTTCCATCTTGTTATCGCATGAAAATAAGGGCCCAGAACAAAGTTTTCAATGTCTTAGACAGCCACTTATCTGTATCTTGGCCCTTCGGCATTTTCGATGCCAAGTGCACCAGCTACTCAAGATGGAAAAATCTTTACCATAAAGATCCTGAAATGATCAAGATTTCAGTCCCATCTTCCACACACACTCCAGATAATGATAAATCATAAACTATACTAAAATTACCATAGCAAGATGGATTTCATTACAAACTGCAACAGTTTAAAATTTACAGGAAATGCACCTGGCAACATTTTCTAATTCTTTCATCCTTACACAAATTGTTAGAGCAGCAACCAATACCAGAAAGGAAAAGGATAAAGGAAGCATGTCTTTTACCAACCTCAAATTGCTCCAAACTCACATAGACTTCTTTTGCAAGTTTCTTCCTTATAGTACTAAAATCCATTGGGTTTTTAATGAAATCATAGTAATCAGGTACCTGATAGAATAGAAAAAATGTCATTGTTTCCAGGATGCAGCATATATGACACTGGAAAATCAAATAAGAAGAGTGCCATATCTGGAATGCAATACCTCCTCAGGATCAACGGGTTCAGCAAACACTTCGTATGTGTCCTTTCTATTAGAAGATAGATAAAGACATCATAAGATTATATATTTTAAGATAGTTGAACTTCAGAAAAAAGTCATTGTATAAGACCATTAAACTCATTCATACTCAGAAAATTAGAACTTGATAAAAGAGAATTACGAGAAATGATGAAATGTATTTTCACGAATACAGGAGACTAGGGAACCTACAGTTATAACTTAATCCAAAAACCTAGTTATGAGAAGCCAGGAAAAAATGTTACTCACTTTTGAAGCTTATCAAGGACAAGCTCAAGCAGTTTCCTCTTTGGAATTGGGGTTGCTGCCTGATGCTCTGTCAGTTCACCTATCCATAGACATTCAAAATAAAATCTCTACCCAGGGGCTACAAGTAATAACTTTGACCATTACAAGACAGAAAAGAAACAAACCTGAAACTGGCTCTGGTGCTTCCTGACTTTGTGTCTGTTCGTCCTTCTGTAAGTACAAAGAAACCATAAGACACCAAGATCCAAAAAAAGTACTGATGCATTATTAGAAAAGGGTTTTCACAATTAGTTTCTGCAGAAACATAATCCATCGCTGAACAAGTTTGCAAAACAGCATATTAAGTCCTTAAAAACCAGTTTGAACTGTAGACACAAAATGCATCTTATAGTTATAGAATAATAGTCAAATGTACTGCTTGATTTATTGTGAATATAGTGTGTGCATATCAGTTGGATGAGTTAGTGACTCGACACATAGATTTGTGTGGCCTCAAGCGGGAAAATGAAGTGAACACTGAACAGTCATCTTGAGCTTTATATTGAAGTGCCCCTGCAGGGATTTTTGTATTTCTTCCATTAGTGCAAGCAAATCCATTCCCTGGTTTATTCCTCTCTGTTTCCATGTTACTATTTTACTATTTACACCACCTGAGTCTGCCAACAGATATTCCCAATTGAAAGATTAATGGTCAGACTCCCATAGTTTTAAAAACCGGCCCAATTTGAACCAGTACCAGTCAAACTGGCCGGTTGGACTGGGCATGGTATTGAACCAGCCAGCTGACTGGACCAGAGGAGCAGTTTGGTACCTAACCAGTACAAATCAGCCCTAACCGGCCGGTCAAATCTCACATGCATGGGGAGAGTCTAGGACCCAAGACGGCAGTTTTTGAGGTGGTTTTGGAGAAAACCAGGGGCTGTTTCCCTCCCAAAACAGCCCCCCTTGGCTATAAAACCAACCCTCCACCTCCTAAACCCTAAACCTAAACAAAAAACCTAACTCAACCTGAGCAATGGTGGAAATCAATAGTAATGTTAAATTTAAAGTAAAAGGATTAAAAGGATGTTTGGGAGTGGTTCCAACTTTAGCAGGCATCATATGGAGAAAGTAGAATTTAATATCCCATTCAAAATTCAGCAGATTTAACAGTATTCAGGATTACAAGATTGGTAGGATTGCAACATTTTCATTGAAATCTATCATGTATGAGGGTATGGGATTGGCATTTAATAAAGAGAGCGGAGCCCTTTTTACAGGAGAAGTTTAATCATAATGGCATCCCAGACCATCTAAATCTAAGGCCCATGAATGGAAATACTTATATTAAAAACCCCATGAGGCAATTTATAGCAAAAGATGTGACAAAAAATGTGGGATGTCAATAAATAGAGCAATAGATTATTTGCTTGGTATTATAGGTAGACTCGGTGGAGGAATCGAAGGATGTGAAAAGATTAAGCCAGTGGTGAGGGAAATGCTAACTGAGGAAACTGAATCTCATAAAAAAGTAAATGAAAGTCATGCAGCTAAAAAGAAGAAAGTGCAAGATGCACTCATGGGATAAGAGGCTACTCCCACCCCACCAGCAAATTCCATGTCAATGCCAACATCCTCTATGCCATACAGATGGCAAAGAGAGGCTACTCCACTAAACCCTGATGCAACACAACAAACATTGATGCAAGGTTGGAAGCCACTGGAGCAAAAGGAGGTAGATGATTCCATTTATGATTTGTTCATTGGTTCTTCTATCTCTTATAATATTATTAAAGCCATTTGTTACAAGATATGATAAAGAAGTTTGCACAATTTGGTCATGTTACCCACCATTTTGTGGGTGATATCCCTAGGAGAAAAAAATTCTCCAATATGGTCATCAGCCGACAGCCACCAGATAGCTCGTTGTGCCATTTCTCCACCACCTGAGTCAGCCATGTGGTCCCTCACCCATCTGCCATGATCGTATGTTTGAAGGTGGACATCCCGAACCTAAAGTTATGTCTTTGTCATTTGGTAATTAAGTATTGTAGTTTGCTTATCATGGATACTTCTGGGCATGGATTAATGGGGGGATTCGGCGAAAAGAATGGGCTAGCTCTATGCTCTTGTCCCCTAGACCCCTTTTAAATATTAACCTTGGATTCTAGTCCCCTGGGATCTCTTTTACTGACCATTTGGCTTTAGGGATGGTTTTTCATGGGAAACCTTGATTTTGGTTGCATGGTCCCACTCCCTCATCCACATATATTGCCCCCTTCCCACTCATTATAACCCCATTCATCATTTCTCCCACCTGGATCCACATTCCTCTACTGGGTCGACATAGGGTTAGCATTCCCCCTCCCCTTGCCCAAACCTTAGGTCAAGCCCGGAATGATGCCCCAGAGGTTGATGCAACTAAAAAAAAAAAAAAAAAGCATAATTGGCCACATTCAACAAAAAATGTACCACAAAATGCAAAAGATGGTCGGGACAAACACATTTAGCACGTGGGCAAAAGCCAATACATGAACTCTACCTCATCATCATGGCAATCACCCTGGTTCCTACAGACTCTATGAGCTTCCTTCATCATATAGGAACACATGATTGTCTCAACCCTTGGTGGGAAATGAACTGCCCTACCTTAAGGGGGATCCACTGTTATATCTCACACATCATGCTCTTGCCCCTTGAGCCTTGAGCAGTTAATTAAAAGAAAAACTGTAAAAGGTAGAAGGCATATAAAGAAGAGGGGAAAAAACAAGGTCAAGGCACCTCATGTACCACGATTGCTCCCTCCTATACATTATATAGCCAAGTGTGGGCTTCCCCTTTACTAACTACCCTTGTACCCCAGCATGTGGCCTAGGGCTGCGCCTTTTCATTCCCTACTCCATTCATCCCTCTACCAGATGCCACCACCTTTTGAAGGATGTACCTTGGACATATTATCCCCTTTAGGAGTAGAAACCACTTAATAAGATACTTGGTTAACCCCATTTGGTGCTTGGAGACATTAGTACATGCCATTATGAAGTCCCCACCTGTTGTACATGGCTTGTAAGCTCTTTTACTCTATTTCCTTGATGACTTGTTGTACTGGAAGGCTAGGGGATGCATTGGATCTTATGCAAGATTGTAGGTGGTCTCCATCTTAGGTTTGGTCTCCCTATACGAGGTCTTAACCCTCCAGAGGGCTACATTGGCACATGTAGGGTGTGTGTTGAGAGCCATGGACCTCCACAGCAGTAGACAGCACTCCATGGATCCTCAAAGATGTTCATAGATTGCTCGAGGTTCACTTATTGGAAGAGGAAGATGCACCTGGTTCACCTTTGCCCAGCCAATCCCACAGTTGTACCATGCACTTGGTAGATGACCCAGGACTTGTATGTTGATGTGGCATCACTTACATCATCATTTGAGCCCTTACAGTGGCCTACAGGTATCTTCGACTTGGAGACCCATGAGGTCACTTGTGTGCCCTCACAGCGATTGGGAGCACCACAGGTTTATTATGTGGAGAAAAAGGGGCCAACCCCTTGTCCATTAGTTTTGGAAGTCCAACTCATCGTTTTGGCACTTATGGACTTCACTAGACCTCTTAGAGAGCCCAACAACACGCATCATTGGTTATTCAACCTCTTGGGAGGCTTATTATTTTATTTATGAACTAGTTTGGTGGGTTTGTCACCAACAGATAGTTATTTGCACAATATTTTAGTTGATGGGCTAATATAGGCTCAAATTAGGTAATTCGAAATCCTAATGAGTGTAAAAATAGGAGAGACATGAATTCATTTGTATCATCACTTTGGATTGGATCATTCTCTCTCTTGACAATTTTGCATTTCTTTTCTTGGAGGGCAAATTGGAGCATGGATGAATTTTGATGTTTGATTTGATTTTCTTATCTTGGAGCTTCTTTATTGGCAAATGTATTGATGGTTGGATATATTCTCTTACATGTGAGTACAAATTTGATGCTATTTTATTTCACTTTGTCACATACATTGATCATAGGATTTTCGCTATTTTAGCGCTAATCGCTGCATGCATTTACTGCTTCATTGCGGAATTATGTTTCTATATAGCATATCTCTATGTATGGGCCATGTTTGTTGAACGAATTGTCAAAGAGATCAAAGTTATCTTGATAAGATATCTCCATTCTTCCCTAACATTGGACGAAGTTGCCTTTAGAGCCTCCTTGAGCTAGGAACGAGATCCTTCTTCATAATTCTTCTGTTGGAAATACTACTGAGAGGGGGGGGTGAATCAGTATTATCAAGGTAATTATTCCTTTTTCAAAACAACTTATATACGCTACTTCAGATTAATTAACCTGCGTATATACGCAATTATGCAGAAGGAAACCCCCGTATACAAAGCAAGCTTTTACTTTACTTAATCTTTCTGATGATGATTGTTAATCTGTGATGCAGAATCAAATAGCAGTAACCAGAGACAGTAAAACAGAGCAGAGAAACAGTCACACACAAGAACACAAGATATAAGGTGG
>APFE030265408.1:448856-478106 GCA_000404065.3 Pinus taeda | reverse complement strand
GCGTGTATACGCGCCTTCGTCTAGATGAACCTGCGTATATGTCTTTTTCTACTTTCTGAGTCCCTGAACTGAGATCTGATACCAAAGAAGGTTGCCATCAAGGACAACACCTGTGCCATAGCTCCAAACCTGTGCCATAATGCCAACATCTTCCTGACTCCATATCCCCAAGAGGAAATAGGCATTGGTCCACCATAAGGTGATCACCTTAAACCTTTTATTTACCTTTTTCCCCTCTTTTCTAGGTCTAGCCACACTGGGCCGCCTAGGGCATCACTTTCCTGACAAAGTAGCCACAAAAAAAGTTCAGTCTCCTAGTCTCTACTGCATTGGTGTGTCCTCGAGGTCTCCTGCAAATTTGAAGAAATTTCGACGATGGGATTGTGAGATATCCCAAGCCCTAGCTCTGAGATCAAACTTTGCCCTAGTGTTCCCAAGGCTAGTACCTCATAGGATCAATTTGACACCTTTAAGTGGAAATTCTTGTTTTGATCTTTTCCCTTTCCTTGTCTAGGTTAAGATCATCATTGGTTGCTAAACTCCCTCCCCTTAACCTAGGTTGGGCCCACTTGGTCCTGTGTGGTCTCACACCATTGAAAAGTTAATTCTTCAAGAACCACTTGGAAAACCAAGTTCAATAAGGATTTTAGGGATTGGGAAACTCCTTTGCGAGACACATTCCTTAAACCTAGCCCTTAAATCCTCACCTCCTTCTCCTAGAAAGCTTTGTACCTTGCTTGAAGAGCAAGCAAGCTCCGTTCTTAACCCACTTCTAGGGAAAGGATCATTAAGGTCACTTCACGTCCATTTGTTGATTCATCCTTCACAATTGACTTTCCATATACCGAGTCTCCTCCCATTGGTGAAAGTCTATAAAGAGTAGGGAGTCTTAGCTGAGGTGACAGTGGGCTAAGTCTCCATTGTTGCCCTTGACCTAGCAGTTGTCCCTTTAGGAGTCCCTTTTAGGCCCCCTTCTAGTTTGAGCAATAGCGAGTCCCACGTACATGATCCTCCAAGCTATGAAACTTTTAAAACCAAAGGAATTGAGAGAAGCAAAGCTAGAACAAAAAGGAAGGTGCAACGTATCAAGCATTCATGCGAAGTCACTGGTTGCACTACAGTGAGTGATTGTTGGACCTATCGATAATCTAGACCCCTTGGGAATAGCCTTTCTTGTTTCCTAGAGGAGTAACTCTTTTGTGCACATTTCACTGTATAAAAAAAACAAAGAGTGTTGAATATTTGTTCTAGATATTGAAGGACACTCTTGTCGATTGGGGAGAACAAAGTAGTCTAAGTTGTTACTGATAACAATTCTATCCACGATAGTGAATTATTTATGCAGAATTTCCCTAAACTTTTTTGGACCTTTTGTGTAGTGCATTGTACATATCTAGCCCTCCATGTCAATGGTAAGATACCTTGAGTCTATGAAAATATATCTTTAGCAAGAAACAGGTTAAAAACATAGACCATCTCTTCCTACAATGCCCAACAACCAATCAGAAGTGGAATCAAATTTATATCTCCCTCAATATCATCATCAAATGGAATGGGGTACAACTCACCTCAGCTTGGTAAACATGGTGGACCTCAGCATCATCACAAAAAATCAGTAACCTCCCCCTTCTTGTCTGTTGGGGTATATGACTGGCTCGGAATCGGATCATATTCCAAGACTCCCTCATATAGTGGCCATCCATTTAAAACAATATTAAAGCACTATATCAATTAATCCCTGAGGAACAACCATCGAAATAGACCCGTACCATAACACTAGAAGCTATTGATAGAACATACCCATGGGTTTATTTTTGTTAGATCCCTATACTACTAGTGTAACCCCTTATTGTTATTAGTACAACCCCCTTATTGTGCCCATGTAGTCCCCATATTGTTATTATTGTGCCCTATAGAAGCCCATTATTGTTATTATTGTGTCCTTACATTATTATTGTTTTGTCGGCTCTGATTATATTATGACCCCTTAGACTCCTATATATAGGAAGGAGGTCTTGTCATTTGTATCATCCAAGAAATGTTCATTTGTGTAATGTAAAGGAGGTTGCCCCCTCGAAGAGAATTATTTCTAAGGCGTTCATCTATCTTTTCTATCTTTTTGTTAGCAAGTTTCATAACATTCAACATGAGGTTCGTCTTTGGAAACTTGATCCATTGGAGAATGCATTCAAGTTGGCAAGAAAAGTGGAAAGCAAATTTATGGCAACAAGGAAGTCTACCCCTCACAACTATAAAGATGGAAGTGTGGTTTCTCCTAGCCTTCCAGAACCTACAAGGTTTACACCACAACAATTGGAAGAAAAAAGAGCAAAAGGGTTTTGTTACAATTGTGATAACAAATACATTTAAAGGTAATAGTGTTGACCAATTCGAGAAGTACCCATAATTTTATTCATTGTAAGATAGCCAAGGAATTGAATTGCTTCCTATATCCAGCACTAGAGTGTCAAGTGATGGTTGTAAGTGGAGGAACCATAAATTGCTCAGGAAAGTGCCATAATATCAAGCTATCCATGGAAGAATATGTATTGAATAGCCCAATGCTTTCCATTCCAACAATGGGTGGTGTTGATGTTGTATTAGGAGTCCAATGGCTACAATCCTTGGGTACAATAGCTTTTAATTTTCAATAACTTTTCATGAAATTCTCTTCAGAAGGAAAGGAAGTTGAATTAAGGGGTATCGCAAGGAAACCGAGAAAGATAATCAGCTCTAACGGAATGATAAAGCTTCTAAAGAAAGAACAACGAAGCATAATTGCACAATTATGTTCACTAGAGATTCCCACATCGAAATCATCCAACCATATCTTGTAAAGCATTGGTAGGAATTACCACTCCTCAAACTCTCAAGATAGAAGGACATATCAAGAAGAAAAAGGTTCAAGAAGTGGAAGATCACATCGAGAAAGAAGAAATGAATATGACCATATCTTGTAATGCATTGGAAGAAATTACCACTCCTCAAACTCTCAAAATAGAAGGACATATCAAGAAGAAAAAGATTCAAGCAATGGAAGATCACATCGAGCATCAACAACAAGTTCTCCAACTTTTAAAGGATAACACCACTTTGGTGCAGAATCGAATGAAACAACAAGCAGATCAACATTACAGTGAAAGAAGTTTTGATGTAGGCGATTGGGTATTTTTACAGCGACATCTCAAGCAAGCTATTTATGAGAAGGAAATGTTGGCAATACTACATGCACTTAAGAAATGGCGACCTTACCTAATGGGAAGACATTTCAAGGTAAAAATGGTTCATGACATTCTTAAATACTTTTTAGAACAAATATTATCTTTAAAAGAACAAAAAAATGGGTCACAAATATGTTGGGTTATAACTTTGAAATCATTTACAAAAAAGGGAAGAAAAATGTTGTTGCAGATGCACTCTCAAGAAAGGATGAGGATGTGGAAGCATTGTTTTGTGATATTTCTATTATCCTACTAGATTGGATAAACAAAGAAAGGGATGAATGGAAGAAGGATGAAGAAGTGCGTCCACTCATTCAAAAGTTGCAGAAGATCCCAGTTCAAACAATATTGGCAGAACTTGACGAGGAAGGCAAAATCATATTGGAACCTGGAGCAGTCACAGAAACAAGAACCCAACAACTACAAAATCGATCAATCTCAGAGTATCTCATCAAGTGGAAGACATTACCCGCTGAAGATTCCACATGGGAAGACAAGAATTTTATACAGAAGCATCAAGAACTACTCAAGCATTGAGGACAACACTTTTTGAAAGAGGGGCATGTTAGGTCCCCATACTACTAGTGTAAACCCTTATCGTTATTAGTACAACCCCCTTATTGTGCCCATGTAGTCCCCATATTGTTATTATTGTGCCCTATAGAAGCCCACTATTGTTATTATTGTGCCCTTACATTATTATTGTTATGTCGGCTCTGATTATATTATGACCCCTTATACTCCTATATATAGAAAGGAGGTCTTGTCATTTTATCATCCAAGAATTGTTCATTTGTGTAATGTAAAGGAGGTTGCCTCCTCGAAGAGGCTTATTTCTAAGGCATTCATCTATCTTTTCTACCTTTTTGTGAGCTGGTTTCATAATAATTTTGATGGATCGGCCCAAGATACTGGTTGTGGAGGTGGAGCAATCTTATACATCTCAGACAGACATTTTTACAAGCGCAAAATGGGATTAGGGCAGACATAAACAATTTTGCAGAATTAAACATTCTCGGACACCTACTCATTTTTGCACTTGAAAAAGATTGCAATAGGATATAGATCTTTGGGGACTCAAAAATTATCATCAACTGGTTCAACTTTGCATCTCATTGTCACATGCACACACTCAGGGGATTACTGGATGAGGTTACTACACTAAAATCACATTTTGATTTTATTGTTTGCTCGCACATATACAGGGAAAGGAACAAGATTTTTGACTGCCTTTCCAAGGAAGTCGCACAACAACCCAGGGGGCTGTGGATAATTAAAGAACAACCGGATCAGGAATTGTACCAGTTCTATCACAAGCCATTTATCGAGCACACAAGAGGAGATGTGTCGAATGATCTGCCATGATCTTTCGGCTAGTTTTATTTGATAGATACTTTTGACTGATATGATGCTTTACATGTTTATATTATTTAACTTTTTACGTATATATTTATGGACTTTTTATGTATGAACTATGGTGTGACTCTGGATAGATGGCTTGGTCCATCTCTGATATACGCGTAACTTTTATGCAGCTGATACAACATGTAATTTTCAATTTGATAATGGAAATTACGATTTTTTTCTGGGAATTTTTTTTATCTTTAGCAAGTAAAAATGTCGAATTCATCCTTATTCATCGATTGACCTTGAGAATTTTAGAATTTTTTCCACTTGAAATTTGCTCAGACCCAGTGAAACTAGATTTTCCACATTACATTGTGTCGAAGAGAGTCGTAGAACAAAGAAATGCATTGAAATTACTTGTTTGCAATCTACAATGGATGAATAATACCCTTGCAAAGAGTGAACATGGTAAAATGGTAAAGAATACCATCTCCAATCAATCATTTTGACTATCAATAGAGAAAATTGCAACTCTTTGTGACCCTATTGTAAAATTTGAGGATGGTCGATTTAGATGTTGCATGCATGGGTTTTGTATATGATGTAATGGATGAAAGATTGAAACGAAGAAACCTGAGCACCTACATGTAATCATGATCAATCACAATATCAAATAATATGGAGTCTTGCACCCATTTTGTCACAGTTCCAAGGAAGCAGTTGTACCAAATTTTTCAAAGTTCAGAATCATAAGCTAGCCAGTTCTTCTGTCCTTGTAAACCCAATTTCTACAAACTATAATGTAAATGATGCTAGTATGACTATTTAAATATGTAACAACCTATGTAAGCCTATGATTTTGGCAACAGATTTCATCCTGGGAGGTTTTTCGTCTCACCGATCTCTGTGTATTTCTAAACATGGATAATCGATGAAGTTTTTCCCTCCAGCTTAACCCCAAAGCTAGGGTGGAATTTATTGTCCAAGTCTCAGATGAGTCCTAGTGTTTTTAGTCGAGTCTATTGTAAAAGTGATTGGGAATAATTTAAACTATTAGGCTAAATTATTCTATTACAAATCACTTGGTCTACTAGATCATATTGTGTCGCAGAATTGGGTAAAAATTATAAGGGTCTATAACAAACGAGTATTCCCCTTTGAGGGTTGAATGTGTAATTATCTAATGTAAAAATATTTTAGTGCATATTCCCTCGCAATCAAATATCATGGCTAAAGTATTTGAGGGTGGAAAAATAATGAATCCCCTCTTGTGTCAATTAATTAATTTTTCTGGAAAAAATAAAATTAAATCCTAAGCCAAAAAATTAATTAATTTAAAGTCAAAAATAAAAATAAGAGATTAATTTTTCCAAGTGGAAAATGACACAAAAAATGTGGGTCATGAAGAAGTCAATTTTTTAAGATCCCCCACCAAGGCAAAAATGGATTTTTAAGAAAAAGTAAGCCCTTGGACCTTGGTGGTAAAGTCAAAATCAAATTTTTGAAGAAATTAATCTCAAATAATTATTTTTGGATTAATAAAAAATGGTTTTAATGAAAAATCGAAAATTCCTCAAAAATAGGTATTTTCGATGGCGGAGATTAAAAGTTGATCAAGTATTTATCGACATTCGAGATTATTTTGATGGGGATCAAGCCAACTAGTCGTTATTTTCCACTTGGAGGATTTATCTATAAATTAGAAGCCATTTGCTTCTCAAGACACAAGGATGGTGACTCTGGTCTAAATGTAATTTTGTAACGCTGGTGTGAATCCACTATTCTGTTGGGAACGTTTGAAATTCATAATAGAAGACTTTGGGGTACAGTTCATGGTGTCTTTGTCTCATTGATCTGTGTTATGTGTTGGGTATGCGCTTTCCTATATCGTGCTTCAATATTATATGAATTGTTGTTTCATTTGTAGATGATAGGAACATTCTATTAGTAAGTTTTGGGCTTATCTTAGGTGATCTTATTCATTGTACGATCTGACAATTTTCTATTAAGAAATATATAGAGTTTGCAGGTTATCTGGCCCTTGGGCTCCAAGTTGACAGGCTGAGCTTGTTTGGACTTCGGGAAATTTATGTGATTTTATTACTTTGTTAAGGTTGTGGTTAACATCTAGCTTTCGAAATACCTCAAGCTATTACCATTATAATAAAAATTATTCTTTCAAAAAATCTTTCAAGCATTGTATATTTGTATATAGTTTGTAAATTATATTTTTGTAAATAATTTTTTGCAAATAATTTTTGCCTAACCCTTGTTCTGCAGCTAGTTGGGGTTTGGGGTTTACTTTTCAAATTTTGTATATATTAGGGTTTTGGGTATTTTTATTTTCATTTGTGCGGGTGAGATCCAAGCCATTTGAAGAAGATTTGTTGGGTTTTGAGTTAAATCTAGGCCCTTTGGGTTAAGATCTAGTCTCTAGAATTTTCGCAGGGCCAACATCGAGGAATTTTGTAGTGAAATTGAAGATCTGAAGCAAATTCACATTTTGGCGAGAGTTTCAAAAATCTTAGGGCCTCCAAGCCCAACGTTTACCTCTATTGCCCAGTCGTTGCCCTAATCTGCCTTCCAACCCCCACCATAAGCCTATGTCTTCCTCCCGTGGCCTCTGTCCTCCTTCATCTGCCATCGGCCTCCTCATTTAGCTTGTCGCAGACCTTTCTAAGGCCTCTCCCTTCCACGGCAGCCTCCTTTAGCCTCTACCACAGGCTTAATTGGCTTGCCTTTGGCCTCGACAACCCTTTCTCCTAGGCTACAGCCCCTTGTGGGGTTTTTCCCTTGGCCACAACCCTTGTGGGGTCTATGGCAGGCCTCTAAGGCCTTGTTCACTTCAACACAGGCCTATCTAGGACTTTTACCTTGGTTGTGTCCCATCCTCTAGCCTATCGTTTGCCTTCTAGCCTTCTTTTTAGCCCTCATTTCCTCACTATGGGTGAAAACTTGATTTTTGGACTGATTCTTGGTGTGTTTTGCAGAGGTGTTAGACACAATTTTTGGTGTTTACAGGTAGAAGAAATTATGGGCAAGTTGGGCAGGCTTCTTCTAGGCCCAAGGCCCAAGGGTTTGATCTCTAAACCCTCATTCCTCACTATTTTGCTACAACAAGATAAACTCTTCCTAACAATGACATAAGACACATTGAATTGGCATAAAACTAATTCATAAGTTGCCTAAGGCATTAAGGAATTTATTGCATTGGTTGGGCACTCGTAGTCTGGCTTAATTCATGAAAAATAAGTGATTGTCATCTCTGCATAATAAGTCTAATATAACAGTGGCAGTTGCATAATAAAAGGGCTAATCAACTCAAAATCTTGTGTTGACAAAATTGGTTTGACACTTGGGTTTCTATTTCTTACATTTAGCAAGCATATGCATCTTGCATTTGGCATCTAGTGTGAAAATTCCTATGCTCAAGGAACCCCTACTGCAGCAAATCTGAATCTACTTCACCTACTTGATTTTTTAACATACATTATCAAGTTATTTTTTTGAATACTGAAGCAAATTAGTTATGCAGCCTACAATAATTAAATGTTTGATCTCATGCAATAGAAAATAGAGCAAAGAATAAGATACATAGGACACTTATTTTTTGACACAGTAGTCCCCGGAAAAACCAAATGTGGGAAAACCGGTGCAGCAGTTCTGAGGGTTTATTATATGCAGTAGAAATATCTGAATACAAATCTAGGATGCTCATCTAGCAATCATTTACAGAGAAAATACTGGCAGAAAATCCGAGTGAGTTTTACCTCACTTCACCCGGCAAAATTTCGGTTGATCCAGTAAGAAGACTGGCTAACCCCAGCTACTTCTGTGTTGGCCCTGCGTCAACCTTTCAGGCTTTGCATCAACTCTTTTTCCCTCTGCGTTAGCTATCCCGGCTGTTCTGGTAGTTCTTGACAATTTCGTCTTCTACGTGACAAGCAACTTTCACCTCTGCGCTGGCCCTTCTGGCTCTACGTCAAGGCTGCATGGGCCTAGACTGACCCAGCATCAACTCTCTCGGCTACTGTGTTGCCTCCACAAGCTCTCTTCGCCTCTCTCTCAGTATTCTTTGGAGATTCCTTCTCCCGGATCCTCTTTGCTGCTGAATGATCACCTAGTTTGAATTTCTCAGTGTCCTAGCCCCAAAAATCGAACCCCAGTTCAATTTGTTCTCTCTGTGTATGTTTTTAAATGAACCGCAAGCCTCCTTCTTATACTTTTCTCGTTGAGACTTCAACAGCCGAGATTAAGTCTCTAATCAATGGCTAAGATTAAAACTTGACTTGATCTGCTTTCTAGAACATTCTCACCCATATTTTGATTAATACTCATTAATACTTTAATTTTCCTAAGTTTAGACTTAGGAACCCCATTAAAAATATAAATTATTTTAATAAAATACAATCCAGGTGGAATTTCATCAAACGATTTCTGGGTTCTTTAGAACTCATGTGTATTAGCCTCTCCACCAATTTTCATGCCTATAGCACATCTGGTGCTACCAAAACTAACATCTAGAAGGCTCCAAAATGATTTAACTCTTTGTTGTCATAATCTCATTGGAACCTAAGTGACAAAAAGAATTTTATGGTTTCATGATCTAGTGATCATAAATGCTCATTGTGGAAAGTATTGTTTACATTAAATTGTTTTTGGTGAAGTCTCTAACATTTGTTGTATTGTGAAGAGCCATGATCTTAATTGTGCACATAAGTTCACTCCCTAAAGCACTTAATCTCATAGTCCAATTGAATCTCATTGAATAGTTTAAGTGATTTGGGCATCTTGTGTTACATCTCGTCTTTTGGATCTAATTGTTTCTATCACTCTAATTGGCATTGAGCAATATTGATATATCTTGGAAAGCTTCTAATGGTCTACGAGCATTATCTCTTTTGAGTAATCATCATTGGCTAATTGTCTTAAGTGGATAAGTGCATCATATTGTGAATCATTGAGCATATTGGTGATCTCTTCCTTTAATAGCATATATTTTGTTGATTAGCATTTGGGCAATTGTATCGTCATTAGCTCTTCTATCTTGTTGGCACTTGTTAAATTGGCACTTGTCTTGTGGATGAGATTACCTTTTCCAGGCATTGTTAAGTACTTGATATCTTAACTTGAAGTAAATGACAACTAAGTACTTAAAGAAACATTTAAGTAATCCCACCTTAAGTATCACTCATTCATCTTGCATCTCATCTTAAAACTAGTATTGCATTAATAGCTTACCTCCAAGCATAAGCTTGGTTGATAGAGATAATAGGACCACCTTTCTCATCTAGCTTGAGGAGCCTAGCACCTCTTTAGTGGTTAACACGATGGCCTTGCAGTCATCACAGCCACAATCTCTATGACACCGGAGGCACCAGGTGGTTAGTATGTTAGAAATATAAAATTCTAATTTGCTGATAACTGATAATAAAACATCAGATAAAATTTATGAATGTAATATGTTTATATATATATATTGATAAAAATTGAATGATGATTACAAGGTTGAGGCAGTGCTCCTTAAATAGGAGCTGATTGGCCATGCCTAATCAGAGAGACATGTCCCTTGGGCACTGATGTCTCTTCATTTAACTAATTATTTGCTAATTAATTGATTATAACTAATGATTTATTTATTTAAATAATATTTAAATATTTTATTTAATTGTTACGATTTTAAGTTCATAACATTGCCTTTCCCTTAATATGCTTTGTCCTCAAAGCATAGGTAGGCCTGGGTGTTGATGCACGAAACGTTCTGATTCCCAAGACGAATCTTCCCCTGGTAACCTCTTCCATTTGATGAGGTATTCCTTTATTGTCTTAGATCGTAAAACCTTTTCTCGAGTAGCGAGTATACCTTCAGGTTCAAGGACTATTCTTCCTTCTTCATCGGTCTCTGGTATTTTTGTTTGTGCTGTTTGATTTTGCCCTAGTACTTTTTGAGACTTGATACGTGAAAGGTATTATGGATTCGGCAATTGTCTGGTAACTTTAACCCATAAGCTACACTACTTATCTTTTTGATTATCTAGTACGGTCCATAATATTTAGGTGACAATTTATTCTTCCCTTGTTGTTTTAGTGATAGTTGCTTATAAGGTTGGAGTCTAACAAAGACCCAATCGCGCTCCTCGAACTCTCTTTCAAAACAGTGTTGGTCCGCTTGTTGTTTCATTCTGTTACGGGCCATGGTTAGATTTTCTTTTAGTAAGTTGATGATTCTTTGACTTTCTCCTAAGTGGTCTTTAACTGCTGGTACCCTAGAATCAAGGAGGGCAAAGTCCTTCCACCTGGATGGCTCGTAACCATATAAGGCTTGGAAGGGTGTCATCTTAGCTGACTTGTGGTATGCGGTATTATACCACCATTCGGCCAAGTGTAGCCACTATGTCCATCTGTTTTGTTTATCTGTAACGAAACAACAAAGATATGTTTCCAAGCATTTATTAACGATTTCGGTTTGCCCATCTGTTTAGGGGTGATAGGTCGAACTCATATTAAGGGATATTCCTGCTTGATGGCAGAAATCCTTCCAAAATTTCCCTTTAAACCTTACATCTCTATCGCTGACTATGACCTTAGGAAACCCATGTAGTTTGTAAATGTTTTTACAAAACACATCAACAATTTGTTTGGTTGTGTTAGTCTTTTTAATAGCCATAAAGTGGGTATATTTAGTGAGCCTATCGACTACTACAAATATTTTATCCTTTCCGCCAGATGCAGGTAGTACTTCAATGAAATCCATCGAAATCTCCTCCCACTTTTGATTTGAAATGTGTAGTGGATGTAGCAATCCTGGAGTTGGAAAATTTTCGCTCTTGTTTCTTTGACAAATATCACATTCTGCAACATATTTCTGAATTTCCTTGCTCATACCCTTCCAGTAGAATGACTGTCGGACGTTATAGTAAGTCTTGTAGAATCCGACATGTCCAGCTGCTGGTGAATTGTGAGACTCCTTTAGTATTTTCACCTTAAATTTGTATGCGAGTGTTAGGTAAATTCTCCCCTTGTACCATAAGATTTCATTTTTCCACTCGAAGTTGGTATATTGACTAATATTGTTAATCATGGAGTCACAATCCTTGTCCTTGGCATATTCGGCTCGTATTTCGTCCAGCCATTCCGAAACGACTATCATGGCGGCACATGTTGTGTGATCATCATCTTTACATGAGAGTGCATCAGCTACGACATTCTCCTTTCCTTTCTTGTGTAATATTTCTAAATCAAACGCTGACAACTTCTCCATCCACTTCTGTTGTTCTATTGATAATGTCTTTTGCTGAAGTAAGAATTGAACACTGTTGTGGTCGGTTCGGACTGAGAATTTACTTCCAAGCAAATTATAGCACCATTTCGTCAGAGCGTGTATGATGGCGAGCATCTCCTTTTGGTATGTTGATTTTAAGCCTTCTTGTTTATTAAGTTTCCTGCTCTCAAATGCTATAGGGTGGTTGTCCTGCATCAATATAGCTCCAATTCCAAACCTAGAAGCATCACATTCGACTATGAACGGTTTGGAGAATTCAGTAGTTGCTAGTACTGGTGTGGTTGACATCACTTCCTTTAATTTCTCAAAAAACTTGTCTGCTTGGTCATCCCACTTAAAAGCATTTTTCTTTAACAAATTCGTCAGGGATTTTGTCAGATGTGCGTAGTTTTTTATAAATCTTCTGTAATACCCTATTAAACCCAAAAATCCCCTTAACTTAGATATGTTCTTGGGTTTCGGCCACTCTTTGATTGCCTTGATTTTGTTGGGATCCACTTGGACTCCTTCCCTTGATATAATATGACCTAGGTATTCAACTTCCTTCTACCCAAACGTACATTTTGATAGCTTGGCATAAAATTGGTTCTTTTCCAAAACAGACAATACTTCTTCTAGATGTTTGAGATGTTCTTTCCACGCCTTACTGTAGACTAAAATATCATCGAAGAAAACTAATATGAACTTCCTAAAGGTAAGGGTGAAAAAGCTCATTCATGGTTGCTTGAAAGGTCGTTGGTGCATTTGTTAATCCAAATGGCATGACCTTGAACTCATAATGCCCTTCATGAGTCCTGAATGTTGTCTTTTCGATGTCTTCTAACCTTACTCGTATTTGGTAGTAACCTGATCTTAGATCTAACTTGGAAAAATATTCTGCACCATGTAATTCATCTAACATTTCATCAATGAACGGAATCTGAAACTTATGCTTAATAGTGATTTTGTTTAAGCCTCTGTAATCTATACATAATTGGAAAGATCTGTCCTTCTTTCTTACCAATACTATGGGTGCAGCATATGGACTTCTACTCTTCGTAATGATTCCATGCTTCAACAAGTCTTGAATTAAGCGTTCTATTTCTATCTTATGGTGATGGGGATAACAGTATGGCTTAACATTAACTGGAGTTGAGTTGGGTTTGACTTCGATAATGTGTTCAATTTGCCTTTCCGGAGGTAACTTCATTGATAGATCTTGGAAAACCTTCTCGTATCTCTGGATCAAGGATGAAATCTCTAATGTTTGATGAATCCCTTTTGTCGATAAAAATTCCAAGCGCTGACATTGTGCAACAAATGCTGGTGCCCCTTTGCGAATAAGCTTCTTCATCTATTGAGTGGAGATGACTTGTGTTGGTGGTGCCTGAAACCCGAACAACTGATATTTCTGTCCATCCCATTTGAATCTAATGAATTGTTTTATGTGATTTGTTGAATAAGTGCCTAGTGTTCTTAACCATTGTACACCTAAAACAACATCTACTCCTCCTAGGAGAATCGTATAAAAACTGAACTCCATTGCATAGTCACTTAATTGCAACTTAACTTTATGGCACTTGCCAACTCCATTTATACGCATTCCATCTGCTACCATAACTTTTAAGTCTGCTACCGAGTAAGCAAAGATGTTCAATCTTTTTGCAACATTGACATCTACAAAGTTGTGCGTACTTCCTAAGTCCACCATCACAATAACGCTTTGCTTCTTGATGTAACCTTTAAGCTTCAGTGTCTATGGTTGAGCTATCCCTGTGATGACTTCTATGGAAATTCGTGGAATATCGTCTTCTGATTCTAGACTAGGGTTTGCATTTTCTTCATTTTCCTCTTCGTCAGCGCTGTCTTTTGAGGATTCCTCTTCTTGTTTAGCTTCACAGTTGTACAATTTTTGTGTTGCGCATTTGTGTCCTACATAATACTTGCTTTCGCACTTCCAGCGTTTGCCATCCTTTTTTCTTTCGACATTAGATTGTTGTTTTCCTTCACTTCGTAATGGTGGTGGAACGTACTTACTAGTATTTTCTGACGAGGGTTTACCTACCTTTCCCTTGAAATTGTTGTTAGTCCTATCGTTACTGACATATGGTGGTTTGTGAAGTTTATATTTTCGCTCGACAATTATGGCTGCATGTCTGGCTCCTATATAGTTTTAGGTTTATGCAATTTTAATTCTTCGCGAATCTAATCTTTAAGGCCACAACGGTACATTTTTAGCAGCTCCTCATCTGAAAACCCTCTCTGTCTTACTGGTAATACTTCCCATTCGTGAGTGTATTCACTCACTTATCCTTTTTGCTTCAGGTGAACAAATCTCTCGTAGACATCATCCTCCTCCTCTTCGTGAAACCTTTTAAACAGTGTTTTTAAGGTTTTGCCAATTGAATGAGCAACCCATGCATTTAGACGACCACCACAAAAACGAATCATACGCTTCTGCTTCTAAGTAATTGGATGCAATCACGACTTTTTCTTGTTCGCCGAGGGGATGGTTTGCTAAAAAAATTGCATCCATCTTATTTACCCATACGACAACGCCTTTAAAGTTCTTACCATCATACTTCGGTAATTCATTTTTTATTTTAATATGGTTATTTCCAGAAGAATGAGTATAATATTGGCTTCCTTCAAAGTGAATTTGGGGTATTTGTTGCTTCTCACACCTCATGAAGTCCTCCTCTAAAGAAGTCTCCCCTTCTGGATTCTTGGGACTCTGTGTAGCTGAAGGTGGATCAGTCTCTCCGAAACACCGGCTCATCAAGTTTTTTAAGAAAGAGATATTGTCGGCCATCTAGTCCTGCTTACTAACTGACTTCTCGACGTTATCCATGCATTTATTTAGCTTGTTGATGTCCTCTTGGATCTTTTTCATACCGTCATTATTGTCGCTCGTCATTTTGTTCCGATTTTTTTTCGAAGTCCCATTTTTTTTAATTAAGTATTTTAATAATAATAATAATAATAAATTTTTTAATTAAAAGATATTAATTAATTAAATTATAGTTATGTATATATATAAGTTTTATGTGATTATTATATACGTATGTGTTATATCATATACTTTTAGTTAACTCACCCGCTGAACTAAACGGTCACGTCACTTGGTCCGACGGTCGACCCTACCCTCTGTGCGGATATCACCATGATGGCAGCCCAACTCGGCCATAGCAGTCGATGGCAGTCGTACGTCAACGTCGAGATCACCACGACTGCAGCAATTTGACGACGGATTTAGAAAATCTATGACGGCATGGGTTGGCGGTTTCAGTTGGCGTATCAACCTGCGAAAACAGTTAGCGCGCCGTTCGATCATGGTGTGAGGTTGTCCGCAGGAGTATGCTACGGCTCGGTGTAGCCACGTCTTGAAAACCGGCGGCTGGCCAGAACACGCACGGCCACGGAACACAACCGTTGTTTAGCCGCAGAGCACCATAACTACACAAGTCACGACAGTTCTCCACTCCGCCTATTCGGCCTTGCAGCAGAATTTCACAGCGAACGCAGGCTATAGATGGAAGGCCCGTAGGGCCTGACGGCCAGCAGAACGTTGTGGGTGTCACCACTCTAATGCTGGCTCTGCTACCACTGTTAGAAATATAAATTTCTAATTTGCTGATAACTGATAATAAAACATCATATAAAATTTATGAATGTAATATATATATATATATATATATATATATATATATATATTGATAAAAATTGGATGATGCTTACAAAGCTGAGGTGGTGCTCCTTAAATAGGAGTTGACTGGCCATGCCTAATCAAAGAGACATGTCCCTTGGGAACTGATGTCTCTTCATTTAACTAATTATTTGCTAATTAATTGATTATAACTAATGATTTATTTATTTAAATAATATTAAATATTTAAATGTTTTATTTAATTGTTATGATTTTAAGTTCATAACATAGTACCTAAGGGAAGGTATCGTTAATCAAGCCTTTGTTTGCTTCCCCTTGGCCTCTTTCTCACAACCTACTCTAGAGGCTAGCTTCAAAATAGTTAAGAGGAAGGATACACCTAGAATAGGCATTTAATTAAAAGTAACCAAGATCCTTGCATCATGCCTAAGCCTTTGGATTTGCATAGTGTTGTCGCACAGAATGTCTAGGCACTGCGACAATGGCTCAGATTGAGGGTTGTCACCCTGATCCCCAATCTCTCCATTTAAGTTGTCTCCCTACAGCAGACTAAGGGGGGTAGACCCTACAGAAATGAAATGAAAAAAGACCAGTTGGGAACCAACCAATCTAGGAGACACAGTTGAGCGACCAAATACTTGTTTAGATCTAGCAAGACTTAAATGATTTGATTTAGACAATTGATACCAGTGCCTTGTGGAGTCAACTATCTTGCTAAGAAATTTAGGACCAAGTACAGGATGGATAACTGCTACTAAGGAAAATGTTATTATGATGAAAAGAGATGCAAGATGCGATTAGCAAAGGGATGAGTGAGTAGTCTTGAGGTAAGATCGTTTAACGCTTAAGTACTTAGTATTGATTAACTTTATGAGAAGAATACTTAATGAAATAAAGAGACAATCTTATACAAGACAAAGTGCCAAATATCTCAAGTTCCAATAAGATACACAAGATAACCAAGATGACCATAAAATATATGCTCTTAAAGAAAGATCACTAATATGCCAAAAATTTATAATAACCAAGATGACCACAAGATATATGCTCTTAAAGAAAGATCATTAATATGCCAAAAATTTATAATAACCACAAGCCAATAATGATATTAATGTCAAGAAAGATAACTAGAGCATTTATCCAATTTATGCTTCAACAACAATTCTTCAATAAGATTATCAATGCTCCCTTTAGACAATTAGGATTCTTCTGAGGTAATGCCAATGACAATTAGATTCAAACCATTCAATTATCTTCAAATTACTCAATATTATGCAAATGGAGTAAATCACCTTCAATACTACTTAGCTCAAAGAGAATTATATTTCAATGCAATTACTACTCACAAGTCAAAGCACGAAAAATGCTTTAGAAAGATAAATATCGACTATTCCCAACTTAAATATTATTTAAAAAAGCAAGCTTATATATGTGATTTTGAAGTAGGAAATCAAAAGACAACAAATACTTAGACTCGAAATCCAAAATCCAAAAAACCACTAAAATTTGTTGATTTAATCTATGCAAACAGTGGCCTTTACAAATGAAACAAAAGCACTTATTTTCAGAGATGATATTTATGACAGCAGTTATGTTTTCAGAGACAATAAGAACACCAAAAAAGAAAAAGATTTATGACAGCAAAGAAATGCTTGTTGCAAACAAATATATCAGTGCTCTGAAAACTTGTGACAGTCACCTTCACAATGATTTTAGAGCACTTAATTTTCAGAAATTGTTTTTTAGGACAACAGTAAGAAAAACTTTAGGACAACAACAAACAAATGTTATGATAGCAGCAATATGAGAATGAAAATAGTAAGCTATCAATGCTATCTTTATGCCAAAAATTTGCCGAAAATTTTCCAAACTTGACCACATGAATTTTCAAAAAATTTCAGCGTGTTATGATGTGATTTCCAGAATTATATCAAATTTGATATACTTATTACAGTAAGCAATTAAAATATAAAATAGGCTTAATTATGAATATCCAACTCAATAAATTAATTCCTTAATATATTAGACAACATAGAAACTGATTTTAGGCTAACCCACATGAAATTTTGCCACTGTTATATTTCAGACTTCAAAAACAGAATTATTCGAAAATAGCAGTCACCCAAAAATGTAGATCTGGGCCAAATTTTTGATACCCATCAAACATAAGTGACTTATTAATGTACTTAGCAATTTTTTCAGTTAATTTCAAACCACTTAGATGTGTTTTTCACCACTACTAGAAGGGTATATGACTGTTGTAGGAAACAGTGAAGAAAAAGAGTGTTTAGAGATCAAACCCTTTAGCCCTACGCCTTGAAAATCACTTGCCCAAGTTGCCAAAAAAATTTCAATACCTGAAACAAATTTTTACCAATGTTTCTGCAAAAAACCACCAATGATCAGCTTAAGAAAATTTAAATATTCAGATCAAAAATGGAGCAAGGGGAATCTAGGGCCAATGAGGGCTAGCATTGGGCTAGAAGAAGGCAGATTTGGGCTTAGGGAGCCCCAAAACTTGAAACCCTTGTTCTGAAAAAATTATTTTGCTTCAAATGCAAAATCTTCAATGGCTGGCCCTGCAAAAAAATTAGAAACTAGATCTTGCCCTCCAGGGCCTAGATCTATCTTAAAAGCCAAAATTTTCCTCAAATAATCTCAAATCTGAAGTCTTTAATAAAAGATCTTATTGTTTCTTTCCTGCAAACAATATTTGAGTCGAGATCTTGCCTTTCACGATCTAGATCTAACTCAGGTCTGAAGATTTCCTTGGTTGATTTCTCAGATCTATTCTTGGACAAGTGAAAAGAGAAAAACCCAATATCGAATATGTACAACCATAGAGAAAATCCAAAAAATCCAAGTGTTAAAATTCAAAATTATGTTACAAAATTTCAGATCTACACAAGTAAATAACAAATCTATACAAATAAATTGCGGATCTATTAGATTTGATGAGTATGAGTCCAACTCTGCTCCCAGATTTGTAAATCTAAAGCTCTTTCTATCCAGATCTAGCTATTTAGCATAGTTTTTTGAAGATAAATAATTTTTAAAATTTTAGCTACTAGCCCAGAAAATCCCTGTAAAATATATTTCCTTAGATAATCTCAAAGTTTTAATCCAGAAGACTCCAAATCTTAAGTTTCGAGAGTCGGCTGGTCCAACCAAGGACTTCCCCAAACTCCAAAAATCTCTGAATAAAGATGACTTTTGCACACTTAAAATATATTAATAGGGGTATAAAATAACGATTAAATCTTCAAAGATTGGAGATACCTGCCAATCAAATAAAAATCCTAATGTTATCTTAAAACCCAACAATTTATGCAAGATGCCTGTGCAATAAATTGATCTACAAGAGCTATTAACCAACATCTTATAAATAAGATCAACAAAAAATTAAACACATGTTTACATTAGATACCAAAGAGGAACATTGTCATCAAGTAAAACCCCAAAGATTTTGCGTCGTATTATTTCATAAAAGTTTACAAGAGCTTCAAGAGCTAGTACATGATCAAAAGATCGGATGATTTCAAATGACAAATGACCTCTAATTTATAGATTAATTCTCCAACGGCTAGTTAGCTTGATCCCTGTCAAAGTAATCTCAGCCATTAAAAAAAGATTTAATTATCTTTTAATCTCCTCCATCAAAATTATTTTATTTTTTGAGAAAATTCAAATTTTTCATTTAATTGAATTTTAATCAACTCAAAATTAATTATTTTGAGTTGATTTCCTCAAAATATTGACTTTGACTTAACTACCAAGTTCAAGGGTCCAAAATCTCTTGAAATTTTCAATATTCCCTTGGCCGGAGACATCCAAAAATTAATTTCTCTAGGACCCACGAATTTTTTAATTTGGAAAATAATTTTTTCCTATGACACAATTAATTAAATTTCTAGCTTAGGGTTTTTTTTTTTTGCCTGAAAATTTAATTAATTAACTTAAATTTGACTTTAATTAATTAAATTTCTAACTTAAGATTTTTTTAATTTATTTTTGCCAGAAAATTTAATTAATTGACACGAAGGGATAAATAATTTTTCCAACTCTCAAATAATTTAGCCATGGTGTCTAAATATAAGGGACCATGCAATAAAATATTTTTTTACATGAAGATTTTATATTTTAATAATGAAGGGGGAAAACCAATTTGTTATATACCCTCAACATTTACCCATTTCTGCGACACAAAAAATATAATCTGGTAGACCAAGTGACTTGTAATAAAATACCAATTAGCTAAAAAATTTCCCAAGTCACTTTTACAAAGACTAAATCTAAAACACTAAGACTCGCTTAAGATATTAATGATAAAATCCACCCTAGCTTTGGGATGAGGGTGGAAGGAAAAACTCTGCCAATTATTTGTGTCTAGAGACACAAATGAATTAGTGACCAAAAAACCTCCTAGAATGGAAATCGTCACCAAAACAATAGGTTTACCTAGGTTGTTACATACAGACGTGGTCATACTAGGATCATTTACATTATACATATGTAGAATGGGTTGACATCTTTACAAAATTGTCGATTGATGATGAAATATGTAAGGCGCGAACACTCGAACATAATAGATCCCTTTTGCGAAAAAAGGGGGTGTACTGCTATAGGGTCTTTGACACAAAGTGGTCAACACATAGCATATAGGATAGTTAAGCATTCAAGCAACGGTTGTTCATCCAGTTACTTGGTCCATAATTGATATAAAGCAAGTTGACACCATAAGACATTGGCCTCACATATAAATCTAATCTAATCTCTAAAACTAGTTAAATCAACCAGGTGGCTAGGCCATTCAATCGTGTCTCCCAGACTCATTGGTTGCCAACTTGTCCTTCATTTCCATCTTCCATAAGGACTACCCCCCATTGCATGCTATAGGTGTTTTCTTCATAGCCTTGGGAGCAGCTAGAACAAAGAGGTCGGGGATCAGAGTAACAAGCCCCGACCTAAGTCATTATCACACTGTGCCTGTACAATCTGAGTGACAACATGGAGCATTGTGGATAATAGGTGGATGATCTTGCACAAGTCATTGCATGCTACGGGTGTTTTCTTCGTGCCTGGCCATTTTCATATGCACAAGAATGGATAGGCTTAATGCTTGTGCAGAATATCTTGTTGCTGAAGTACAGAAGAAGATATGACTACAATCCCTATCATACATGAATGGGACTAGCCATGATTTCACTACAACACTAGTAGGGGATATGGTTTGCATAGATAACAAACTTGCTGATTGGTGGATGATGCATGTGGATTAGACACCGGAGTTGAAACTTGCAATCAAGGTTGATGTAGGAGCATGAGGCTTAAAGACAAAAGTCTTCATTTTATTCCAAAAATTCAAAAAAAAAGTTTACAAGCAAAGGAGTGGGATCCTTTAGCTGTCAATTTACAAAGTTTCTAGATAGGATTTAAGATAGAATATAGGTATTGAATGACTTTGTAATTAATCCAAGTAGTTCAGACTTAGTTGAGTTTCTTGAGGTGAATATCAAGCAGTTTAGGTAATCATCTAGGATTAGATAGATTCAATCCATAGATTGAGGATCAAATTGCTGAATGTAAAGTATTTATGTAAGTTTTGAACAATTGTAAGAGGATTTTGACCCTTAGGATTTGGCTAGAATAAGGAATAAGGATTTGATACCAGAGCTTTAGAATCTCTGTATCTTGGTGTATTCTTGCATAATTGGTCAATCCCGGAGGACAGAGTTCCTTCGAAATATCTGTGTATTGTTAATTTTCAGTTGATGGGTAGAATTAGACTCCTATATGAACTGGTGTTATTGTGTTTCAGTTTCTCATGCACTGTGTGTTAAGTTGAATAATTTCAAGACACAGAGTTTAATTCAGAGAATTTCTAATTTCCTTAGTGGAGAACTAACCCTGGTGGAACCGTTAAAATTTGGCGGAACATAGGAAAGCCTAACAAAAATCGTGCTAAACCCCGAAGAAGAGCGAGAGCCGTCCGATCTACAGATCCAATAGATCTAACGGTCATCGCGCGCCTATAAGCTCATGTGTTAGTTGAGGAAGAAAAGCGGTTTTATCAGCGAAGCTGTTTATCGGGTGAGGAAAAAGTGGTAAGCGGTCTTTTGAAATTCTACGCGATTCCATTAATCAACTGACACAAAGCACTCGATGGAGAGAGAAAAACCACTTTATCAGGCGAGTAACCATCGTGTAAGTGGTCCACCCGATATGGTTGTCAACCGTTGGATCAAATGGAGATGATCAACAGCGGAGAAGCATCGCGATAAGGATTTGGAAAATGGCGGATTCGAGAAGTTTATCAACGGCGGTGTTATTTCCTTTCGGTTCCGTGGTAAGTGAACCTTTAGCATATTCGGCGAAAGTTTAGCGGCTCTGCTAATTTAGCAAAGCGTCTAAATTCGGAGGTGGATGATTGATTTTCCAAAAGAAATCACAAAAGAAGTTCCACCTGAACTTGAAGAAATCGTTTCAGGATTTGAACAATTAATCCTCACTCGTGCACCCAAGCACAGTTGCGAGGAGCGCTCCCCCACTTCGAACCCGCTCTCAATCCGTGCTCCGGGCGGGAGCGGTTCGGGAGCGCGGTCCCGATAAAAAAATTTGCACTCCCTGCCAAAATTGGGAGTGATATCAGGAGCGTCGCTCCCGGAGCAAAAATTACAGCGCGGGAGCGATCAGGGAGTGATCGCTCCCAAGCATTTAATTTTCGCTCCGAGAGCAATTCGAGTGATGCCAGGAGCGTTCCACGCGGAAAAAAATATCGCGGACGTGAAAAGAAAAAATTAATTATTAAAAAAAATATATATATATATGTTTTAAAATGACTTGGGGGCAAAAAAAAATTCATTATCACTTGAATGAGTTGAGTAGAAGCTGAAGAGCAAGAGTAAAGGAGCGAGGAGCAAGCGCCGAGGAGCAAGGAGCAAGCCTGCAAAGAGGTTAGTAACTTAGAAATTTAGTATTTTAAACCTTAGTTAGGTAGTAATTTAGTAATTTAGTTTAGTTTAGTTAGTTTAATTTAGTTTAGTTTAGTTTATTAACTTTATTTAATAAAAAATCATGAATCTAAATTAAATTAATTAATCTAAATAAATTAAATTAATTTTCTCATTCATATTCCCATTCCCATTCCCATTAAATTTTGCAGATTCAAAAGCCTACAAATATCAAACATCATGGACCTGGCTATATTTCTTGGCATTTTCCTCTTCTTGGTCCCTTTTATGGTTATTATGGTGCTGGAGAGTAGTAAACGGAGGGGCCAAAATGAAGAGGGGGATGAAAAAGCTGGAGAAAGTGGATTTGATGAAAACCCCGGTGAGGAAGAGCTGGAGGAGGGTGAGCATGACTCTCAAAAAACTAAACAAGACCAAACCCCATTGTGGAAATATGTTAACAGGCCTGAAGCAGGGAGAGGGGGTGGAACCACTAAATTTCATTGCCCCCATTACAACAATAATTACATAAGTTCATACACCCGTGCCAGAAAACACCTCTGCGGGAAAAGGCCATGGGATGGAGATAAAAAAATAAAAATCAAAACTTTTCCAGCGGTGTCAGCAGCGGATAGAGCTAAATACATAAGGGAAGAGGAGGAAGCCCAATACAAATCTAAAAAATCAAAGGGTTTCTTTGAACCAAGCTCACAATCACAAGCACAAAGAACTCCTTCAACATCCTCCCAAGGCAGTGGATATGGAGGCACAAGGTCATCAGCTTTAAGGTGTAGAACCATATCAGATTTCCTTCATGAGGGGTGTAGGAATGATGTGGATTCAAAGGTTTACAGGTTTCTCTATGCATGTGGGATACCATTCAATGTTCTTCGCTCACCTTATTGGCGCGAAATGGTTTCTGCCATAAATGATGCCCCCAAAGGATACAAGAGCCCTGGGTATGACAAGGCAAGAACCGTTGGACTTGATAATAAAAAAGCAAAAATATCACATTCTTTGAATAGAATGACAAGTTCTTGGACTAACCATGGGGTGTCCATTGTATCTGATGGATGGACAAATGTAAAAGGCAAGCCATTGATAAGTGTTCTTGCTGTGTCTGTTAGTGGTGCCATCTTTCTAACTGCACATGATTACTCAGACAAGTTCAGGCCGCCATCAACATTGCAAAAGCATTACTTGAAACAATTGACCGTATTGGGCCATACAATGTCATCCAAGTCATCACTGATAATGCTGCTAATTGTAGGGCAGCGGGAGCAATTATTGAGGACAAATACCCCAATATATTTTGGTCTGGATGTTTGGTTCACACATTGAACCTTCTGTTGCATGATATTGTAACAAAAATGCACAATACAAATGGATTGGTGATTTGTACAAGAAAGGCAAACAAATGATAAAATTTATTACAAATCATAGCAATACCCATGGCCTTTTCTGCAGTCACTCAAGATTGGAGTTGTTGAAGATTGCGAAGACCAAATTTGGTAGCTATTACCTCACCTTCAAGCACCTTTTGAAGGTAAGAGAGTCATTGGCTAGCATGGTATCAAGTCCACATTGGCATGTATTAAAGGAAAGGGCTACAAATGCAGCTGACAGGCGAGGTTTTGAATTAGTGGAGGAGGTCGTTCTTAATGGTCAGTTTTGGTCAAGTGTGAGGCAAGTATTGGAATTCACCAAGCCCATTTATCACATGATTCGGTTTGCAGATATAGATAAACCAGTGATTGGCGAAGTGTATGAGTAGATGGATACCATGTTGGGGCAAATAAAAGATAATGTTCATAACAGAGATCCCGACTTGTACAAACTGATTCACGATTTTGTGTGTGTACGGTGGAATAAACTTAATCTTCCACTACATTGCTTAGTGTATCCTTACGCCAAAATATTACTCTACATCTTGGTTGGGCCAACCTGCACCAGGGTGTGGGATTAGGACCAAACCCCATTTAGATGCAGAGGTAACTAGAGGATATTTGGAAGCATTAGAAAAGTTGATACCTGACAGGGAGGAATGTGCAATTGTGCGCCTTGAAATAGGCAGATACTTCAGTGGCACTGGTTTGTTTGGTAACTTCCATGCAATGGAAGACAGAGACAGATTTGATTCTCTCACATGGTGGGAAACATATGGCAGCCAGGGACTTTTGCCAAAATTGGCAAAAAAAGTTCTATCACAGGTTGTAAATACTTCTTCTGCAGAGAGGTGTTGGAGCACCTACAGCTTCATACATAATGTGAAAAGAAGCAGACTCAATGAAAATCGAGCAGAAAGCTTGGTTTATGTGCACTACAACTTGAGGTTGTTGAGTCATTACTGTGATCGGGCTTATGAGGATCCCACATATAAAATTTGGGACAACCACCCAAAGGATGACAATTTGGAAGATGGCACTATACATCTTGAAGAACTGGAAGAGGAACTTATAAGGGATGAAGATGAAGCAGCTGCAGCAGCCATGCCACCTCCACCATCCAATAGCAGTGCTCGAGTTTCGAGTCTTGTTCCTTTGTTGTCACCACCTCCATCTACACCCTCCCGTGAAGGGCATGTGCCTTCCAGTTCTGGTCGTCGGTCTATGCGGGAGACTCCTAGAAGACCACCACGACCTGCTTATACAGGAGACTCTTGTGGCAAGGGCCACATGTAGATTTACAGTTTACTTGTCTTTTCTAGTTTCTATTAGTTTTCATAATTGTTGAGTCTTGAGTCCTTGACTCTTGACTCTTGACTCTTTCATATCATAATGATATATTTTCTAAACAATATATGACTGTGACAATGAAAGTTTGAAGTTTGAAGTTGCCAAGTTGGCAATTATAACTCATTGGTAATGATTCTGAATTATGAATATGATTCTTCGTGAAAGACTAAAGTTGTTTCATTTCATTTCATTATTCATATTTCATTCTATAACATTTCATTTCATGTTAATAGTTAGAACTTAGAACTTAGAAATATCTAAGATATTATTTCTTGTAATGGTTAAACTTAGCTTACAAGTACAACTTTGGTGATCAATGATGATAAATGTTATATATTGAATTTTCAATTTTGAATGCTTGAAGTTGAAACTTTAAGATTGAATTTGATGAATCATGATTCACGAGACTCAATATGTTCAGGTTGTAATATGTATGTTACTAACTTGTGGCCATGGTTGATGAAGATTATAATTCTAGATGATTGATGTGATAATGGTCAATGATCAATTTATGTTTTTTTATGGTTTTTATATCTAATTCATATTCTACATTTTTTGTTGACATTATGTATCAAAATATTAAATATATATATTTATTTATTTTAAATCGCTCCAGGATTCGCCCCCAAACCGGGAGCTTCTGAAAATGTCGCTCCGACACCCGTTTTCGCTCCCGCTCCCCGCTTTCGCTCCCGCTCCCAAGTAACATTGGTATTAACCATTCTACGGACTGCACCTAGCACTATATCCATTTCTTTGAGTGGTAAGGCAAATAAACCTATCTGTAGTTCTAGTTCTTGTATCTGGATTGAAACCTTATGACATTCTCTTATCTCTTCAAACTTTTGCCCAGTAGTGATGGTCATGGTCAGGTCCTCGATTGGTTATACACAAAGATCAAGTTGTTTAGCAAGATCAATGTTTGTTCAATTGTAAGTACTGCCAAAATCTACAAGTATATTGACATTTTTGCCTCTTACGATCCCTTTAAGTTTCAAGGTTTTAGGGCATAATCTCCTTGTTATGTTTGTTGGTGGTGTTGGAAGCTTAGTGTCCTTCCTTTTTGGAGATTGGTTTCTTTGCTTTTGAAGGTGTGGTGGAACGTATTTTGAAGTCGCTTGGTCTTGATCTTTTGAAAAATTGCTTTCTTCATCCTGATTTTGCAGAGCACATGAGATTGCAGCGAATGATGTTTCTTGCGATGTTTCTTCAGAATCTGAATCTGAATTGTGCATTACAGAGATTTCTTCATTGGGTTCTTGTACTTCAACTTGTCTTCGATCTACTATCTTATAGTAACATAAGGACATTGTCTTCACATTTATGTACTGGTGTCCAATTTTCTCAACATTTGCAACAATCATTTTTCATCTTTATCAATTGTTAAGTTTAGGTATGTTCTATGCTAGAGCAATTTATTTAAATTTTCACAGTTAGCAATCACATCAGCATTACGATAAACTGCAGATAGAACATAAATACAAAACGCAGAAGACAAGCCAAGACAAGAGGACAGAAGATATGGCGCGAGCCAGGGACAAACCCCACAATGTGTGGGGAAACCCTTTGATCAAATCTTCTTTTATCTTCAAAGTTCAACAGAGAATGAGAGAGAGAGAGATAGTACAATTACAACAGAAGTCAATACTTTGACTTATCTAGCATAGATCATTTCGTATCATGATGAGATCAGTTGAAGACATTCTGCTTTCAACTGATTCTTTAAGGTGACTTCTTCACCTATCATAGTGCTGCATCTCGTCCATTTGCTGCACCTTACCTTGTAGCACCATCATGTTGCATCATGCATCATCATGCTGCTCATGATCACTATGCTGCCCATACATCATGCTGCCCATGCATCATGTTGCCCATGATCTCATCTATCATGCTGCCCATGATCATTATGCTTCATGCTGCCCATGATCTCATCTATTATGCTGCTCATAATGCTGCCCATAGATCATTCTTTAGTTCATATACATATCAGCCTTAGCTGCTTGCTATGGCTTGCAGCCTAGCAAAGCAGCTAGGCTATAGTTCCAGAATCCTCTACACAAACATGCTGTCATCAGCTTCATTGCACAGTCCTATCATGCCCAAATAGTCCTTGAATATGTCACGGTGTCACCTACAGCAATGTGACATTATGACACCTGTTTAGATGACTGTAATAGGTCTCTTTGCTGCTCTTATATATCTCCATTGACTGTGAATTAGGTGTCTCCATTGACCTGCTTGAACAGCATATATGTGCCTCCATTAATGACTGCATTTAGGGCTGTTGACATCATCTTGAACAGCGTATAAGTGACTGCATTTAGGTCTCCATGAACAGTGTATAAATCCCAGCGTATAAGGTCTCCATGGACTGTGTATACATGCCTTCTTTGCTGCATAAAAACCTTTGTTGGTTGTGGCCTAGGGCACCCTTAAATGCGGTGGTTAGGTCTCTCCTTCAGGACTGCGTATGGAGCCTTCTAGGACAGCAGATTAGGGCATTCAATCTGTCTTGAATCTTTCCTTTACTGCAGCAAGATCTCACTTAACTGCGGCTAGGATCCTCTCCTTCATGACTGTAATTTAGGGCTCCGTATATGGCCTTCACCTTCCCTGCGTTTAGGGCATCATCCAATGTATATTTTAGGTGTCCCTCCTTCTCCAAAAACCCAAGACGTGGAGAGGAGGAGAACACATGAAGAGGATGTGTGTTACAAATGATTTCAAGTCCTATATATTTATACTAAAATGTAGATGATGAATAGACACGACTATTGGGCTTCTGAGCCCACTCAAGTTGCTGGTCGGCTTGATAATAATTCCATAATCAAAATTAATTCATATCACCATAAATACTTATCGGAACCGGATGATCTTTAGATCAATCCTACACCTCTCAATGAGAGGGATCCAATAAAAATATCAGCTGCCATAAATAAGCTGATCCACATGGAGTTTGGCCCTAGTTGCCAATTTAACATCAATTTTTTTGATCCATTACTTGAAGTATCTGACACTTTCCCAACTTCATAAGTATATAATTTCTTGTTAAGGCATTTGTGTCCTGATGTCCATTTTCATCACAATATCAACATTTATTTGTCTCTTTTTTACCCAAGTATTGTTGTTAGTTTTAGTCTTCCTTGAATGATGGCATGCTGAACTTACGTTTATGTTTAATAAGCCTTGTCACATGTCTAGCTTCTTTGATAGTTTGTGGTTTGTACAATTTCATATTTGCACAAATATAGTCTTTAAGTCCACATATGTACATTTCAGTGGTTCCTTATCGGTAAATCCTTTTTGTCATGTAGCCAATACTTCCCATTCGTCGATATATTCGCTTACAAACCCCTTTTGCTTGACATGAACAAATTTGTTATAGACATCATCTTTTTCCTCTTCTTAGAATCTTTTAAGCAAGGCATCCACGAAACTCTTCCAATGAAAAGAACAAGCATCACATTTGTCAGACCACAATAAGAACCAATCATATCCTTCTGCTTCCAAATTGTTGGAAGTTGTCATGATTTTCTCACGTTCACCTAATGGTGGGTTTGATTCAAAAACGGCTTCCATTTTATTAAACCAAACAATGTCGCCTCTATTGTCTCTTCCATTGTATTTGGGTAGCTCCTTTTTAATCCGTTGATAGTCTTTTTCTGCAATTTTAGTGTAATATTGGCTACCTGAAAAGCATATCTCAAGCGGGTCAACAAGTTCATGCACATTCCTATTTTGCAGGCTAGATTCTGATCTTTGAAAAGTTTGCTACTCCATTAATTGATTAAGTCGTTCGTTTATCATCATTAAGTCTTTTGGTGGTTTCGTTAAATTTGTCGTCTTTTTGTAGTATCTCTTCCATCATCAATGTTAACTTCTTTTGGCTTTCATTAAATCCTATTTGCACTTTTTCTAAATTATCAAGACGATATCGCACGCCATCGATGTCATCTCTGCAATGGTTAATATCGGCTTATAATTCTTCATTATTCACCATTTTTCCCTTTTTCTTGGTGGAACCAATGCCTCTTTTAATTAATTATTGTCATATATATAAAATTCTTCA